>JAQMYG010000020.1:9996368-10012605 GCA_030014215.1 Clariallabes teugelsi
GAAAAGCATAAAAATGCACCTTGAAAGTGCTTGAAAAGTGCTGGAATTTGAAGTTGGTAAAGGTGTAAGAACCCTGTTGTAAGACATTTGTTGATCAATAATCACTGCATTTTTTTTTTTGTCTGACGAACTGAAAGAAGGTGAATGGACAGAAAACTGTGAGGTCAGTAAAAAACATGTTCAAATACAGTCTGGCCAAAACACATCTTTATCCTGTGCAGAAGATCACCGGTGAGCTTGGCAGACTCTCAGTTGCCCTTGACCATGAATCTAGGGAGAGAAATGGAGAGCAAGTCAGGACAAGGTGAAGAACAAATGGTGCCATGAAAGGAAGCAGATGCTTACTGGAGCTGTGGTTGCTCTGGCTGACCCTTCTATCCGTAATGATGACAAGGTCAGCTGGGCAGCTCTGCTCTCCACCACTCCGCACAACTCAACCATCCATCAGCTCCCACACTTCTAATTATGCGGCGGCGCTCTAACCAGGCGTGAGATATCATTACCCTGATGGGAGAGGCCTCTGTCTCTGGATCAGCGGCACACGTTCACGCACTGGGTTGCCTGGCAGGGCACACGGACTGGAGCGCTGAGCTGGATCCTCTTACTTTGTGTGTGTGTGAGAGAGAGAGAGAGAGAGAAAACCTCCCATTCATTGTCTTCACTAAGATGTGCAATGAAGCTGATGATGATAATAATAAAGAATGAAGGGGAGGCTGCCTGTATAAACCTTTGGACCAAAAAATAGCTCCAATTGTTCATGCTGGTAGAGACCAACACTCGACTGACTCCATTCTGATTGAGGCAGAAATGGCAGCGTGAGATTTTGTCTCTCCATGGTGCTTGAGTTTGAAGCGATTTGATTTTGTTGGCAAAAATACTGCTGGGTTGCATTAAAGTGTTAAATTGTGTTAATGTTCATCCCCTGGCACTTGAGACGCTTTGGAAATAAACTCTTAATCGCCACAGTCCAATGGGTTACCAAAGTGTGGTGGTCCACTACCGAATCAATGAAAAAGACAGAGTATAGGAGTTGACTATCTGATCACAGAGAATAGAATTTAAAGGAGGAGACTGAGGAGCCTACAAAATCTTGAAACATCTTCGCTCAAACAAGGACTGGTTTTTACGAAGGCTTACAATTGATGCTGCAATTGGAATCAACTAATGAAAAAGAGGAACATCTCCTGAGAAAGGCAGCAAGGGATGGAACAAGCAAAGAAAGAAGGAGGAGGTAACAGTCTTAATGGTTGGTTCGAGACGCCAAATCTCATAGAGGCTGATATGAACAGCTCTATGGTGCCCCCTGTCTACTGTCTGGGGAATTTCCTTTTATTTAAACTGACTCATCCATCAAATGTCTATCTATTTTTCTTTCTTTCTACCTCTCATCTCCTTTCCTCCCCAGAAAACAATAAAGCTTTACAGTGACAAGACATCTATGAAGGCTCTGCTTCCATAACACAAGCTGGCTTTGAGGATTCAGACAGAAAGAGTAGCCAGAGAACACTGCATCTCATCAGGAAACAGCAGGGGCTGCCTTCAATTTAATTAGCCTCCCACGAGATCTTTGCCTGACGGCGTCACCGCGGATGGGTGCGGATATATGTTGTGTGCATTATGGAATGTTTTGATGTGGAGATCAAATTGATGTCCACAGTTGATTTAAGGTTATGAGGAATGAAGGATTGCCCCTTTTTTGTTGACTGGGTGTCTCAGAAGAATACAAAGGGTGAGATAAGGAAAAAGAGTTAGAAAGGGAGAGACTGATTTCAGCCCACATCTGACTGCATCACTGGGGTTGATCTCTCTCTCTCTCTCTCTCTGCCTCTCTCACACCCTCCCTCTCAAACTCCATCTCTTTTGTGAGATGAGTCAGACCAGGCGAAGGTTTGTTGTGCCACATTTTCTGTCTCGTTGGAGCATGGCCTTCTGGAACTGCAGATGCCCTCTGAATGTTCACACATACACACACACTCACACACACAGAGCACAACAGCAAGGCTCAACATAAAATAGAGCAGTCGAGTAGCACGGCAGAGACAAATTCGCCAGGTGCCCCAAAAGAAGACCTAGTGGGACTATTAGGATGAACTGCGCCTTTGTGCATCATCCTCATTCACACAGACATACATCATGCAACTGAATACAAACTCTGTATGTGGAGAGTCTGCCCTAGTGAAGACCAAACCTCCAGGTTTTTGGTTATCCAACCCCCCCCTCCCCCCACCTGAGAGTTGCCTACATGGCCCCTGGAGCCACGGTGCCCACAATCGCTTAATCACGAGAGAGAGAAAGTAGGGTGGATTCATGAGACACATCTCTCCACACTAAGCCTGTGCCATCTGCTGAGCTTGGCAGCATGCAGTGCCTGTGGGTGAAGCACAGCACTGTCCATTTCTTTCTCTCACCTACTGCCATGAGAGTAGGTGCATCCACGGAGTCTATATGTGGAGTGAGGGGGAACAAGTATTCACAGAAATGTTTGTTATTTAATATACTTTAATGTACTTCCAGTTCATGTGTCCGCCCCACACATGATGTCTTTGATTTTGGAATTTATGGACAAAAAGTATTTATTTATAAGTACATACAACCATGAAATTGATGATTCAGACACCAGAGATTACCAGGATTAGTACCTTGTTGCAAAGCTGTTATTTCCAATTACAACCGTGAGACATCTACAGCATGACGTGATAAGCTTTTTGCAGTATGGTGATTCAATTTTGGCCGGTTGCTCAGGGCAAATCATCTTCAATTCTCCAGGGTTACAAGGGTTCCTCTGCTGGACTCGCATATTCACTATCCGCTATAAATTCTCAATGAGATTCAAGTCAGGAGATGCTACACACCACTGTAGTTACAGTATGTAACACAACATCATGCACAAATGTAGTGAGGTATAAAGTACAGATATTTGTTATAGGATGTAGTGGAGTAAAAGTTACGTACAGTAAGTACATAGTTACGTACAGTAACAAAGTAACTGTACAATTGCCTCTGGTTTGAAGATTGGCGAGACCATGAAGGCTCCCCAGATTAAGTTTGTTCCCCACAAGGTTAAATTCTTCTCAGGTATGTTCTGGTACCTCGCTTCATTCACATTTGCCTTGATAACATATAAGGCTGTTTTTTTTTTCAAAATGATACTGGGACATTATATCATGATGCTTTCACCGCTGTACTTCACTCTAGGCCTGGTGTTCTTTGGATCATATGTGCAACACTTTTTTCCCTCTGAACATGTTATGCTAAATTCTGTTTGCAAAAGAAATCTTTTTTGTTTGTTTTGTCTGACAAGAGCATATTGTTCCAAAAGTTTTCTTGGAGTTTCATTTTAGCTTTCAGGTCTTCCTGCAAGCCTTTTCAAGTGACTGCAGGCTTCTCAATTATCTCCATTCTCATTAGTCTGAGAGTGCGTTGTGGCTGTCCAGGGACAATTTGATGTTCCATGAACTTCTTAATTTACATATTATTTCTCAAAAGAACAAATGGTGGTTGAAGTTAGTAAATTCCTAGTTGCATTTTTTCACGACTGATTATGATTACAATATTGGGTCACATACTTGCCAGGTATTATAGTGGACAGTTTCCTTATTTTGACCCAAATTCCAGTGGTAGGACTTGCCTGGCTGATCGTTTCTCACTTTCATGAAGAGTTCAACACAATGTTTAACCAATAAATTCATTGAAATTATAAAGAATCTGTAAACCATAACAGTGTATGTAGCATAGTTGATGGTCAGTTAATATACTCTGTGACAATAAGCTATTATAGATAAAATATATTTTTTTAAATGTAAGAAAACTTACCACATACATTTCTATAATGTATGCCACAAAGAAGGATGAGATCATTTGATGCTGCTCACTTGGCATGATTTTAGAGTTACAGGACAGGGTTCTGTTAATACATTAGTTGGCAGAACTTTCTCAGACATTAATAACTTGATAAATTTAAATGAGAAAATCATTATTCATTCTATCCACTGCTTATCCTCTACATGGTCATGGGAAGCCTGGAGTGAGATGGGCGACACTCTGGATGGGGTGCCAGTCTATCGCAGGGCACACAAGCATACTCACACACTCGCTCACACACTATCGGGAACATGAAAACGCTAGTTAGCCTACTCCGAATGTCTTTGGACTGTGGGAGGAAACTGGAATACCCAGAGGAAACCCACCAAGCACGGGGAGAACAAGCAATGTCCATGAACACAGACCTGATGTGAGAATCGAACCCTCTACTACCTGATATCACCCAAATGAGGATGGGTTTCCTATTCCCTGTGGTTCCTCTGAAGGTTTCTTCCTGTTGTCATCATAGGGAAGTTTTCCTTGTGCCCGTTTCTGACTGTCACAGTTATAGTCTATACTTTTTCCGTACATGTTCTAATTTCTTTCCGTTCATTTTTAATTATGTGAAGCTGCTTTGCGACAACCATTGCTAAAAGTGCTATACAAATAAAATTTTATCAAGTTTAATAGAATCGATCCTGGAGGTGCAAGGCCATAGTGCTAACCACAAAAATTTGAAGTTAATTTAAATGTTTTATTTTTTATTATTTAGCCTTTTGAAATAAATGCAAAAATTTTTTTTGTTTTTGTTTTTTATTGATTATTTTGAAACCAAGAAACCTTCAACTGCAAAAACAAACATGGTAAAAATGGTGAATTCAAGCTAAGTGAAGCACAGGATATGCATAATGTTTTTTGTAATATTATAACATACTTTTCCTAAATAAGTGAAATACAGTCAAGTCCGTAAATCTTGGAACAAAGATAAGATTGAAACGATGCGAAGGGAAAACTTTCAGCTGCAAAGGATTTTCATCCAAGTATTGACGACGACAATCCTTATATTTGTAAATGTTAGTTTGTTCCATTATTTATGAACACAACACCCACCCACCCCTTAAATGGGGTGTGTGTATACATTTTTCATTCGTTCATCTTCGCTACTACTTATCCTGTGTACAAGGTCCTGGGCGCCCTGGAGCCTATCCCAGGAGACTTATGGCATGTGAGAACATACAAACTCCACACACACAGCCCCTAGGCAGGAATCAAACCCTTGACCTTGGAGGTGCAAGGCCACAGTGGCACCTGTCTGTATGTAAATGGTTTCCAAATTCCTGAATTGTTAATGCTGAACTTTTGACAAACCCTTTGAATTAAAGCTGAAAACTCTCAGCTTGAGTGTGTAATTTCAAAGTCAATGTGGTGGTGCACCGAGACACAATGCCCCTCAAAAATGTATGATTGTTCCAAAATGTATGGACTGTGTAATATTGAAAAGGAATGTATCCAAAAATATAAAGAATGACTCCCAATTGTACTGCCACAGATGTTTAAGTTTGTTGATGTGGCTCTGTAGCATTTTCCCCCTCAAGTGTTGTTTTATGATCTTGTCCTTGAGAACTACTTGAAGGTGTAAGAAGCTCCTTCAACGTCACCATTTTCTACTTGTTGCATGAAATCTTGCTAACAAAGGCAGCGTCTTTCACAATGACACCAGGTGCAAATTGCAGAATGTTTTGCAGCATTTACGCGAGATTATTCATTTCTCCCGTTACTGTAGTTTGCGAGTTTGTGATCTATAGTTACTTTAAAGTTCCATGTTAAAGCTATAGTGTAGAGTAATCACAGCCCAGTGTTCAGTATTATTGGTAATCAGTGGAGGTTGAGGAGAGTGTGTGTGGAGTGTGTGGGGCAGTGTTGGTAGCATGAGGTCATTCACCTGCCGCCCATTTATCAGCCAATGCCACCAAGCCCCACAGCTCCTCTGTCACCTTGACAACACAGTCCACAGCAGCCTGCCCTGCATGGAACCTAGCTATTGATTTTCATCTCTCTCTCTCTCTCTCTCTCTCTATACTAGCTTCTTTGCATTCATTCTTTCCACTCTGTTCTTTTTATTCCTATTCTCCCTCTATTGTCTTCACATTCCCACTCTAATTTGTCTAGTTCTAAACATTATCAGTAATATTCATGTATATATTCATACATTCAAAGGTGCTTTCTTTGTGTTAAGACCAGTTTAAGTAAACGTTTTTGGTCAAATGCAATCTTTACCTCTTTTTTTTTCTCATTTTCTCTTTCTCTCCATCTCATGCGAGCAGTAGAGGCTTGGCACTGTTCCCAGTCTGAAGTCAGCCTAGCATGGAAGCCAAGAGGGAGTTGAGTGGCACTGCCAGCTAAGGGCACTGCGGCATTTCAGCTGGAGTGTCACCGAGGTGTGTGGAGTGAATAGGGTGCTGCCATTAGAATAATTTCCTTCACTAACGAAAGCAGAATATACTGTTACTGTATACAATAGTCAGCATGCATATACAGTACGTGCACACACGTTTACCCTCTCTCACTATCTCATCATGAGCACACACACGTACACAAGAGGTATTGCTCTGCCACTGTGTTACTTGCTTCTACACTTGTAGAAGAGCAAAATAAAAACAAAGTACTCTTGTTGAGAACTTAAAAGCAGTACACATTACACATTTGCATAAACTCATAATTTCCACTAATTTGATTTCCATTTTTGGATCTCTCGCTTGCTTTCTCTCTCTCTCTCTTTCTCACATACACACACACACACACACACACACACACACATAGGTAACACTACCGTATGGTCAGATTAGACTGGAATGCTAAAGATCAATGAAGACTTTTGTTTACATTCCACCTGCATTGATTTCCAGTATGGAAAAATTCACAGCTGTCAGGAAGTCGTTATAGTAGATGATGAGAACCTCCACAGCTCCAGCCAGCAGAGGGAGATGCGGTGGGATGTGTTGTGCCTTTTAAGCTTCAACTTTTTTTTTTTCCTTTCTAGCATTCAGCTCTTGTCTGCTCACATCTTAAGGTTCAGCTGGACACATTTCAGTCCAGTTAAAAAATGTCAATAACTCATTCACAGTCTCTTTTTTCTTTCTTAGACTTTGCATTTGCTTTAAAATATGTTATCTAGCAGTGTTTATGGGAAAACATGACAATGACCTTGAGTAGTCCAAGATGATCCTTTGAGGACCAAACTTGTCATGAGAATACAATGTGAAAAAGATAGCGTTCAACATTGAACAAGATTTATTTAAAAAAGAATGAAGGCTTGCAGCTGTAAAAATACTTATTTGTAATATGACGTAGTATCAAAAAATCTTGAGACTAATTTTGGAACACACCAACAGGTGGCAGCACCTTATAAGTCAGCGTGCCAAAAGACATCGTCCTATGTACATCGGGAGATGTGCAACTGGTGCTATTACAGTATGATCATGTGTGTTATCACATCTGCAATTTCATCACGGACAGTAAGTTAGAACAAAGAGCAAATGTGAAATTCTGAACCTGGGATAATCTGGCACAGAGACATTTGACATGATTCATCAAGTTTGAGGTGTTTTGAGTGGCACGAACACTTCAAGAATGAAAGAACATCACTGGAAGGTGGCGGGAGACCAGTAAGACCTTTAACCATCAAAAAATGTCGAAACCATTCGCCAACTTGTATATGATGATGATCGGAGAACAACCCACAACTTTGTCAGTGTTTCATACAGAACTGTAGGCAATCCTTACATTTGATTTAAACATGCGCTATGTTGCTCCCAAAGTTGTCTCCAGACTGTTGACTTAGGAGCAGAAGGAACATCGCATCAAAGTCTGCCAAGATGACCCAGGGATGATCCGTCCTTCATGTTGAGGATCATTACCTGTGATGAAACGTAGGTGTATGGGTACGACCCTGAGAGAAAGCAACAGTCTTCACAGTGGAAGAGCCCATCATCTCCACGACCAAATAAAGTGGGACAGGTCTGCAGCTCGACGAAGTGCATGCTCATCATTTCTTTCAACATTCGCGCTATTGTGCATCGAATATATGTCATATATATTCCCAGGGGCCAGACCGTCAATAGTGATTTCCACTGCTAGGTTTTAGGGTGTCTGTTGAAGGACGTATGGCGAAAGCGCATGTAGACCTGTTGTGCGCGAATCTCAAAACTTTTTTGATACCCCTTAATTAAATAATCTTCAGCCACACCACCAAATTAATGAAAACCTAGCATAAGTCATTCCACATATGCACGTGGCTTTATATGACGCCTGACAGCAGACTCCCTTTTACCTAAAAAGTTATATAGGTGATAAATGCTAGTTTATGTGCTAGCGGATAAATTCAAGTGCTTTTACACAATGACAAACACATTCATAGCTGATTTTCTCTTGCAAAAGTCAGTGTATTGGTAAACTGTTACCTTACCTATTGATATGTCCACCCTCTTATTTATTTTTTTTACAGTATTGATCAGGTTTTGTGTACATGTTGTTCAGGATAAACTGAGACTTGATATTTTCTAGTGACTGAAGGAATAAAACCAATTGACGTGCGAAAACCATCAAACACAGTATGGTGATGAGACTCTTAGCCACAGTAAAGCATTTGAATGGTGCAAACGCTTTAAAGAAGGTTACATGAACGCGTGATCCTTGAAAATTGGATAATTTGTTACCAACGGAAAAGATGGATCTGTCTGTGGAAACGGTACACCTATCATTCATGAACACCTCTTGCCCATTACAGAAACTTGGCTGGGAGTCCACATCCTCCATACAGTCCTGACCTCACGAGAAGCCATTTCCTTAGGATTGGGTTTATTAAAGGCGTTCCTGGGAGGTTTGAGTTTTGAGGCTCCAGTGTACTGATAAAACTTTCTACCTTGATGGTATCCAAGCACTAGTGAAACGCTGGGAAATAAAGGCAGTTTTACTCTCATAATTGTGTTCTGTTACCCTGCACAAACAAAGTATTGAGTTGGCTTGAACACTCCATGTAAAATCTCACTTTGAAAATACTAGGATAAGGTATTTGTTTAAAGGTATTGCATTTTTTGAGAATTTTCAATAGTACTGAAATGCTTCTCTTGGTACCTATTAAATATTGATTTTTCTTTTAGTACCCAGCTGTGGTGCTGGTGACTCTTTAACACAAATTATGAGGTTTTTGTTATGGATTAGAGTTGTATAAAACACTCCTGTCACTGGGCTTAAAAATCAATATTCAAGTAAAACACTTGCGTCCCAAATGCCCAAAGTTTAAGGACAGAGTAGCGCGCGAGTCGTGACAGTCATAGTTTGTTTGACGTGAGGAACAGCACTGCTCTGACAGGTACTGTCTGAACACTTGGTTTGCATGCTCGTTTTGATTAAGCTACCTACAGACTCACAGCTGTTTCCTCGTCTAAACTGGCGCTTTCACTTATTCCAAAGAACATTGGATCATGCTGCAAGCCATGTGTTCCCCATCTACTCTTTTTTTATTATTTCTTTATCTTTTATGGACGCGTTGAAATCATGATCTGTGTAATCATTGTTGTTTAAGTTCTGAAAAAGAAAATAAAACATGACATGAAGTGTGTTTGATGTGACTTATTGGTTATACTTAATAAGTATAACCCATAATTAATAAATGGTTCATTATCACTAGTGAAAAAGTTATACGTATTTAGCTACATGTTCTCCTAGATGTCAGCTCTATCCTAGGTGTACAGACCTTCTGATCGCCATCGCATTTAGGACGCCGGTGCTTTGTGATGAAGCCATGTGCCTTTAAATGTTACTCAGAGAGTGAGTGCAAGAGTGAGGGAGAGATTAGGGATGGTGTCGCTGCAGGGCTCCAGGGATTGATTGATGGCAGCCGTATTTACGCCATCAGGTTCTCTGTATGCAGCCAAAATGGCTGCCTGTTCCCACAGAGAGTACAGACGCCCCCCACCAGCACAGCAGACTAAAAAGCACACTGACTTTGAATCATAATGAAAAGGGAAATAAGAGCAAAACTTAGTCATACTGAGAGGCTCAGACAGGGAAATGGGGAGAGTGAAGGATGGTGGGATGGATGGAGATTTTAGGTCATCGGATGACCTTTAATAACTTGACAACAATATGAAAGCCTCAAATTTAATAAAGCTAAGGAATTCCACAAGGTAAAGAAGAGTACATAGGGTGTAGGAGGCTTTCCCAGTCCTATTCCTGAAATAAGTCTATCTATCTATCTATCTATCTATCTATCTATCTATCTATCTGACTGTCTATAAATCTATATTGATGTTTTTCTTGTTATGGATTTTATATCCTACTGTAATGTACACTATGTCATCAGTTTTTGAAAGTCATGTTTGAGGTCATCCCTAAAATTTTTATATTCAGTCATTTATTTATTGTGGAATGTATGGATAGGTTTCATTATTAAAAATTCTTTTGTTGTTCCTACAGACATACACCAGTGAATTTCTCATTCTATATTTACATTCGCATCAGCATTTTTCCGGGCGTCCTTATCCAGATTGACGTACCAAAGTGCTTTTTAGTTTATATCAAATACACGCTTATGCTACAGTAGTTCACTAGGTCATGGACTAAGAGTACCGTCAGCCTCTTGTGGAGGTTGGTATTTTTATACGATATATTCTGTACAGAACCCTTTTAGAAAGCCAAGAACCCTCGTCTATCTAAAAGAAAAACTCTTGCAGAACCCTTGAGGTGCTCTTTTTTGCTGTATTGCATATTAATGTTACATGAGCCATATTTGTAATTCATTTCGTGCAACGTCTTTAGTACTTTCAAACCACATAATCAATGTGTTGAGCAAGTTCTGATCAAACTACGGTTCTTTCTTTTATGTCAAATACAAACCTGAAATTAAACAAAGTCCCAGCTGCATAGCAGATGACTGTAGGGTCGTAAGAACAGCTTCTGTTTTAGTTCTTCACCTTAAAGCATGGTTTTTAGAAATTTGCATGGCTTACTGAATATTCTGACTTTGGAGCAAAGAGTTTCTAGTTTAAGGTAAAGCTCACTCACTCATCATCTATACCGCTTTATCCTGTATACAGATGGCCTGGAGACCTAGGGCACGATTGCGTGGTACACCCTGAACAGGGTGCCAATCTATCGCAGGGAACACAAACATACACACATTCATTTACACACTATGGCAAATTTGTGAACGGCAATTAGCCTAATCATGTCTTTGTCTGCAGGAGGAAACCCACCAAGCATGCGGAGAACATGCAAACTCCATGCACAGACCCACGGCCGGAATCAAACCTGGACCCTGGAGGTGCAAGGCGACAGTGCTAACCACTACGCTACTGGGAGCTTTTTGAATTTAAACACTGTAGTGAAACTTAAAAAGAGATGTATTTCAGACGAAGTAAAAGAACTGAGGACTGTCACTGTAATGGGTACAAACCTTTGATACTAAATAAGCAAGTCTTCATTAATAACCATCTAAGTGATTGCACATGTCTTTAAAATGTATTAATGTGCAACATAAATTATGTGGAAGTCTTTGGCTAAGTTGTTACCAAAGAAATGATAATGTATTAGAGCTATAAATCTTGCAGCAAGCACTATTGTCAAAACTGCTGTTAAAGGAAATTAATCAACAGCTTCTGACCAATCAGAACCGAGCATAAAAATAGCTTTGTGACATAAAACGGTGCAGCTCTCAGTTGACATAATCTAAGACTGTAGTTAGTGGTAATGAGAAGTTGTTCCTGGAGCTACAATTAGGGGACCTGAGGATTATCTCCATTTGCAGTAGATTGCGGTGGATGAGAGTTTGTTGCAATCTTTGGATTTTCAGCAGGCTTAACCGCAATTGGTTCTGCTGCAGTTAACTCTCTCTCTCTCTCTGACTGGTGGTTATGGTGGTGGTGGTGGTGGGGTAGGGGGGGTGTTAGAAAAGGAAGTGACCTACATAGCACGACTCCCTTGCCTCAGCTGTCGTTTGCATTTCAAGGGATGATGAATAATTTACTGCTCTTCTTCCCCTATGCAAACGTGACAGCCTTCAATAAAATTAACGAATTTAACGAGCCCGGGTGACAATCAGCTCTGCGACACTTAAAAGCTCCCGGTCTGAGCCGCTGATAACAGAGCCTGAGGCGAATCAGTAAAAAAAAAAAAAAAAAATTACAGTGGTGCCACAGGTGATGCTTTATCAGGAGCAGATCAAACACAGGAGCTACACGAGCAGGAGAAATCAGCAGGATTCTGCAGTATGGGAGCTGTTGGTTATTTTCTCATATGTAAAGCATCCACAGCATAAATCCTCAGTAGCAGAACGGGGTTTCTATTTCAACAGCGCGCAAAGCGTGACAGCTTGTGTGGGTACGAGTTCAGTCCAAGTCCCTGATCTTTTTCTGTACCAGAACTTCCAGTGCGTCTCCGTATTCCAGCTATGATGCAACGGTTAGGTTACAGTTTTGGACTCGAGCATGCACAGCGACGAACGCGCGCACGTTGAGTGCGCACACAGAATCACTGGGGAGTGGGTAATAGTTTTATCAGGGTGAGCACAGGCACATACGTGCACTCCTGCCTGCAGCTATGGCTGGGCTCTATGGGAGAAAGTCAATTACGGCGGCATGAGGCAGCCTAGGGTGAACATATGGAAGAGAGATAATGCAGGCAAGATGGCGGCCCTGTTCTCCCAGCAGCCCCTGGTGCAGAGCCGTGGCGTGCCACTCTGCCTCCCTTCGTATTTACCTCACTCCGCACTGTGAAATAATAAGGCCGCCTGGAATCTGTCGTGCACAGTGCACACACAGAGACGCATGAGAGACAGCATCTCTAGGCGTGAAATACAAACTTCCAGACAGGGTGAAGTGTAAGCAAAAATACATTTCGGGGCTGCAGTTCGTATTTGTACAGTAAATCAACCTCCAACATCAGTCTACTAAATTTGGCTCTAAAACAGAAAAGAAACGAAATATAAAATATTTGTTTGAGGGTTTGTTGGAGCTTTTGCAGCATTTTTAAGCTTGTTTTAGCCTTTCTTATTTTACAGGATTGTACTGTAACTGATTAGACATTTATAGCAGTGAGTTGGTTTACTATAAAAGACCAGAAAACACAATGCATACTGGGATATGCAATATTTTAAACAAGATCAAGAAGAGTCAAATTTTTCATTTTTAGTGGCTACTTGTGAGGCACAACCACACAAACTTTGTTTTAATGAACCAGCCAATACATCTTTCAAACGTGATGGCTCGGTGTTTAAGCCTTTGAGCCTCAAATCAGAAGGTCAGGAGTTCAAATCCCAGCACTGCCAGTTGGGTCCTCGAGCGAGACCCTTTAACCTTCTACTGCTCAGCTGTGTCTTGCCTCAGCTGGAAGCTGCTTTATGCAAAAACCATCAAACAAATGTAGTGGATTGTGTTTTGTTTTTACTACCGATGTAAACAGTGACATAATGTAAAAAAAATTTTTTTAAAAAGGGCTGTAAACATATTACAATACATTTCCTGCCAGTAACTTTTTACAATGAAATGTTTTACAGCACCTTATCTTCCTTTAAAAAAAGATATTGCATTACCAGTCTCTCAAACAATCAAACACTGACTGAAAGAGAAGGCAAGTGTGCCTTCTTTTTTGTCAATCTGCTTCTTTCACTACATAACATTGTCATGCAAAGCCAGCATTCGCCTGTTAACTGCGACACGACATGCTCGGTTGTGCGTTTGTGAACAGCTCGGGAGAAAAACCCGCCAGATCCTCATGTTGGATTTTACACTTTCTGTTTCAAACTGTGCCTGATGTATATTGTTCCTCAAACAGAAGAGGGTGGTAGAGAGAGAGAGAAGGAGGGAGAAAGGGAAAAGGCACGGCAGCATGTCAGAACGTAAGTCTCTGTCAGAAAAGCAATCAGCAGCTCGAGCGTCTGGCCTCCTGCAGCCCGCTGATTACAGCATTAGGCTCAGCCCAATTCTTCCCCTTGTGTGGCAAATCATTTCGCCTGCAATAAAGAACTTTGAGACAAAGGAGAAGTTAATTAAGATTAATTAACTTTTTAATGACGCCAGTACATTGCTATTTGCGCTTGTGGCCAAAGGCGTTTTTGAGCACGTTCCCTATTTACTTTCATATTGCACTCTCCCTCCTCCTCCTCCTCTCCCTCGCTGTCTCAGTGTTGGGTTTTATTAGGAGGTAAAGCAGACACAAGGACATTTACAGCTGCCTACCTTTGTGCTAATCCTTTTCATTTCAGTCCGACTGTAGATCACCTCTGCAGCGTTATAATAGGAATTAGTTTTTTTTTCCCTCAGATCTCAGCGCACGGTGATTGATTTTTATTCTTTTTATAAATATAAATTTTAAAGTTAATACTTGAAGTCATAATACAGATTTCTTATATTTTTTACATAATTATAATAAAGTCACAAACCTGGCCCTTAAACCTGTCGTATATTAAACAAAGGGCGATATGATTTTAAAACCTTAAACAATTTCACCACATAGAACTGAATTAGAGCCTTGGCTACATAAGGGATCTTTGAATAGTCGGAATTCTTTGCTCAATAAAGGTTTTCTATCTGAAATCATCTCTGAAAGTGAAACCCTTTATTGTAGGGTTCAGTTTATTCCTCACGCTAATACACCAGCAGTCTGAACTGTTCACACAAGGCAGGTTTAGTCCATGGATTCATGCTGCTGATGTCAAATTCTGACCATCTGTTTTTACAGGAGAAATCAACATTAACTACTGCAGGTAATGTTTTCCCCATCTACCCAGTTTTAGTGAGCTTTTGCCTACTAAATGTCGGTTTGGATTGGATTGGAACCCAGTGTAGTCTTCTGCTGTTGTAGCCCACCTGCTTCAAGGGTTGGCATGTTGTAGGATCTCAGATGCTTCTCTGAGATCACCATCCATCATCAATCTAGGAACCTCTGTAGTCCAACTAGGGACCGTGGAGGCCAATAGTGACCAATGCATTTATTACCATCTTGTATAAGCGTGGTAGGACCTCTAGTCAACTTTCACATGCACTTTCACACATCTGCACATGTTTGGACTGTGGGAGACAACCGGAGAACGCGGAGGGAACCCACCAAGCACAGGGAGAACATGCAAACTCCATGCACACAGACCCGACACAGGAATTGAACCCAGGACCTGGAAATGCAAGGCAACAGTGGTAACCACTAAGCCACTGTGCCTTTTTGCTTACAACAGAGTGGTTATCTGCATTACCATAATGTACATTCTCGTTAAAGCCATATTGCTCAATTCCTATTTTTTGGTCAGATCAGATTTGCATATGTCACGACGGTTCACATTCATAATTACAAGTGAGTCATATCTGACTGTAATCTAGATGTGTCTGTCTTCTGAACGTACAAATTACAGAAGTAAAGTGTTCACCCTATCATCCGGAGTTTGCGAGTTCGAATCCCAAGTGATGCTGTAGTTTCCGAGTGTTTAGAGAGAGCTGATTGGCCAAGCTTTCTCAGAGGGGATGCTCTCACATCACTCATGGCTCTACAGCCAGTCATGGGCATGTGTGAGCTCATGCAAGCAGAAGGAGTGGATAGTGCTTTTCCAGCAAGTGTCTCAATGGTGCGTGAGCTTGCAGTTCGAAAAGATGTGATTTGTGGCTTCAGTTGGCTCGGAGTAAACATCCATCTAGGAATCTCTGTAGCCTTTGCCCTCCCTGGTTGAGGGTTGTCTTGATGTGGGATGGTGGGTGGGTGGGGATTGGTTACAAGTTAGCAAAATCGGGGGGGAAAAATCATATAATCAACATATTTGTATGACTACAAAATTGTTTGATTCCAAACAATGGATGCAAGAAGAAGGAAGAAAGCCAGATGCCTTGCTTTAGCTGTTTTAGCTGTTTTAGCTATTACTAGCATTGCTAAGAAATTCCGGCACTGCCAGTGCCGACTGATGAAAAGACAAAAAGTCACACGAATTCCAGTCTGCCTGTTCTCATTCAAGTCGCATGACTGCGTATTGGATACAGTCGACCCCTGAAATTCCTGTGGGTTATGTTCCTAGAGCACCCGCGAATTTTGGATGTGGTTGCCTATTTTTTTTTTTCTTCTTTTTTTGGATTTTTCCCCGATTTTCTCCCAGAATTTAGTCGTATCCAATTCCTCCCTGTCACTAGGGGGCTCCAACATCAAGCTTCTACTATCAATCAGTCGGGTGGGCCACAGACTATCACGTGTTTCCTCCGACCCACGTGATGTCACCGACCGCATCTTTTCGAACTACTTGCTCACGTACCATTGAGGCAGCGTAACACACTCGGAGGTCAGCGCTATTCGCTCCCTCTGCTTGTGTGAGCTCACAGACACCCCTGATTGGCTGTAGAGCTGTCAATAATGTGGGAGCCCGAAGTACCTCTCGTCCCTCCCCTGTGAGAGAGCTCGGCCAATC
>JAQMYG010000020.1:10044916-10071128 GCA_030014215.1 Clariallabes teugelsi
GATGAAAGAAGTGGGTGTCTGTTTAATGGAGGGTGACTGATTCATGCTGTGGATGAAAATATCATCATGGATAATGTTCATGCTACGTGTAATATCTCGTTAGCTCAGAAAGCCATACGGCGATGTTCTAAACATTTTTATGTAGATCGTGTTTTAAGGCCGTGCTTCTTCGCTAATGGTATTTGTGCCTGAGTCTCTGTTAGCTACATCAAAACAGGAGTATATTATGAGGAACAGCACTGTTCTTTCTTTTTATTCTTACAACTTTAAATCATGCTAATTTTACCTATAGCCTAATTTTAGCTGTTTTTTTTTTTCCCCCATGCTCTCTGTCTCTCCAGGAATCTCCGAGTAAAGTCACTGGAGCTTGTGTTTTTTTGTTGCGGTTACATGTCCAGTCGTGCGGCTAATCATGAAGCGCTCTGGTGTTTGCGCTCAGAGAGCAGATGAAAGTGAGAAAACACCATTAGCCTCAACTCTCAGCTCTCAAGGCTGATTGGAATTCTTCCTGATGATTCTGCAAGCGTCTCTGAATTACTGCAGGCACACAAACACACAAACACATCCATTCTGCACTCACCCAGAGTGAGTCAGGCCATTTGACGCAGGCAGTGATAAAGCCTGAAGTCCTTGTCAAGCTTCTAATTGAGCCGTGTTCCAGACATCAGTCGCCACCAATCAGACACGGCTTCCTTTATTTGTTTGTTCATTCTGATGTGTTGAGGAAGCTGAACTCTGACTTTATAAGAAAGCTTACAGGTATGTTTTTCTGACACAAGGAAATGAAAATGAATCATTTTTGTTTCCATGACATACAGTATGACTTATGTCGGGGAACAACCATCGAAGCAAATCAAACGAGTCACGTCATATAAGTGTTTAAGTTGAAGAACAGTCACATGAGTTAAAGTTTAATACAGTTCTATTGGACGTAGCAAATGCTCTGTGGTCAATACAAGTGTCATGGGCTCCATAGAATGATGGTAGGCAAAAAAGGAGTTTATGAAAAAATCATGAAAAGGAACAAACTACTATTGATAACTTTGGCCTCATGAACTGGAATAAGTAACGATCTAATAATGGTAATAACAATAATGGCGACGGCACAGTGACTTACTGGCTTACTGGAAGCCTCGTGTCTGCATGCATTGAGTTCTCGAAAGCGTCTGTGCTTGGTGGGTTTCCTCAGGGTACTCCGGTTTCCTCCCACAGGTCAAAGACATGCAGATTAGGCTACTGTATCTGGCATTTCCAAATTGTGTGAATGAGCATGTGAGTGTGTGTATGTGTTCTGTATGTGTATGTGTGTGTGCCCTGTAATGGATTTGTGCCCCGTCCAGGGTGTACTCCAGCTCGTGCCTTAAGTCTCCTGGGAAAGGCTCCAGGCCCCCTGCCCCCTGTACTATTACTAATAATACTACTAATAATAATCATTTTTAAATAATGATCAACTCCTTCAGTTTGTTCATAAAGAAAGAAGTAAAGAACTCTCTATCTCTCTAAAAAAAAAACAGACTATCAGTAATCATTTCTAACATTTAACACAAGTTGGCTTGTTTAAATTCTTTTGACTTTTGGAAACATTTTTATTACATACAACCAGCAGCAAATCTACAAGATGTCCAGGGGTGACAATCATAGTGATTGCCATCCACATTACCACCACATGTCTACAGTTTCTAAGATGCATTATGATTTAAAAACAAAAAAAGGAAAAAGAAAAAAGTCAAACATGGCCATAACAACAGACTCCTAAAATGGAATCAGGTCTCATACGCACATACTTTAACACAAGTACGTAAAGGAAGGATTTGTATCAGCTGCACAGAAGCCCTGACAGACAACTTTGTCTTCGACATACAGGAATAAAAACAATGATGATGATGACAACAATGGCGATGACTACGATATAACAGAAACTTCTACTCCATGAATAATAAATTGCTGTGAAAAGTTTTAAGGGGTAAGCTTAGCATGCGGCACACGGTTAGTGTGCTTTTTACGCTTCCATTGGTATGAGATCAACCGAACTCTAATTGCATCGCCATCAATTGTTTGAATTCTTATGAATTTTACATGAGACAAAGAGGGCATATCTTTTGTGTTTGTGTATCATCAGTTATGAAAAAAATAAAAATGTTGATGACCAGCATTTGTCTTAGCGTCCAACTGACTCACAACAGGAATCTGATGTCTGGTGGAACAAGACATGTTGTGCAACAGGGCTGTTGGTGCACATGCCATTCATGGCGAGACTGTCTTTTGAGACAGCAGGAATAAAGGTTTAAAACTGCAGTCCCTGTCTCGACCATCCACTAAATAATGAGAGAGAGAAAGAGAGAAAGAGAGAGAGAGAGAGACAGAGACAGCGAATGAGCAAGGGGGAAGAGCAGAAAGCCTGCACAGGCTGCTTTGGGACTGTGAAGCTGCATGGCCCACTTTATGCAGGGGAGCACTGTATCATATTATATGAGACAGATGGGAGCTTGGCAAGAATACTAAGCAGTGTTTTCCCCATTTATGGCCAGACTGAGTTCGCTAGCAGTGGCTGGGGCACAAACCGTGCTTGAATGCATCGATCCAACCAGGTGAAGAAAGGATGCGCGCTTTCTCCATCATGCATCGTCTGAGTGTGAGTGATGTGTCAGTGGAACGAGGCTGAGCATGTACGTATTAGAAGGTGATGTTGCATTCACAAAGGACTGTCCTTTCAATAGAAATGAAAAGTTTTTTCTGTAGTTGTTGTTGTTGTTGTTGCTTTCAGGACATGTCCTCTGGCCTTGCAGCACACGCACACACACAAACCGCGGTAACTAGATTTGCTGTTAAACACACAATATGTTCGCTCACACGGTGGAGGATGTGAGATGGTGTGTGGTGATGTCTGTATATGCGTTCTCCTCTAAACAGATTTCATATGTGACAAAGCCAACTGACATTTCTGCTGAAAAAGTAATATCCGCAGTGAATCATATGCGTATATGTTTTCCTGTTTTTTTTTTTTTTTCGTACCAGAAAATGATGTTTGAAGAAGATCACCATCACTGAACACAGCATAAGGGACATTTCAGCCAGAAACCCCAGGAAGGCAGGAGGAGAGCTTCAGACACCGCTACCCCACCCTCACTCAGCTAATCTCAGGTAGGACGGCATGAAATGCACACGCTCCATGATTTAGTGCTTACACAAGTTGAAATAACAGAGTTAGAGTTGAGAAGTTTTTCTTCATCCAGAGATATGCACACATACACACATACTCCCAATGACAGCTCTAATGAGAATTAGTGACAAGAAGCATGAGCGTACTGTCTAGATGATCCAGTCTCGATTGCTAGATTGCTGCATGCTGATGGCCGCTCTGCTCTGCAGATGGAGGTGGATGCAGCTGAGAAGCGCCATCGAACACGTTCCAAAGGAGTGAGAGGTATAGTATAACGCTGCAGCTGGACTCGAATGAACTTCAAAAATAACTTCTTACCCATAAGTGATTTACTTGTACTGTATTGGCTTTTTATCAAGATCCCGCTGCATTCCGCAGCACAGTACAGTAGCTACAGTACACCACTGACGCTGATTTGATTGGACAACATAATATCACTATGACGGAGCTGATATTGATGTTTGTTCCTTCTAATTGTCTTTTCTTTTCTCTTGTAGTTGCCGTGGAGACTGCAGCGAAGGAGCTATTCAGGTTAGTTTGGAAGCGATGAAAGATGCATTAAACGCTCGGCAACCTTCGTGGCACCTGCATATTTGACGATGAAGTGGTCACGATAGAATAGGAAGCGGACCTTCTATTTTCAGGCCTCGGTGGAAAAAAATACTGATTGTATTCTTTTGATATGATTTGATGTGATTTATTTGCCCAATATGGAAAGGATGCAGCTTATACTGTACTATAGGTGCAGCTTATGAATAAACCTTTATAAATATCCTATCGCGAGTACGTATGATTATCCTAATTAGTATTGGTAAATATCCCCCCACCCTTAATGAAATCAGACATAATAACGAGAATGAACGGACTGGTTTTCCTCAAGGGCAGAAAAGAGATTTTTATCAGGCCTCTGCTCTCCTCACTTCAGAAGCTATAGTGCCACTCTTGGCACACTTTACAAGCATCTGTAATGGCAGCATCTCCATCATTAAGAAGTGTTTAACACCCGTGGACCTGTAAACGGAGCTGTAAAAAAGGTTTATTTTTATATTGTCTTGTTACTCTAAGATGTGTTCAATTAAAATGACAACAGCAAGGACAGCATGGAATATACAGTAGAGTGGTATGTTTTGGAAGTGGACAGTGAACAGCCATTTCTTTCTTCTCTTTGATCTCTTTTATTTCTTCGGTAATAATCCACATTTTCCTTTTTTTTGAGGTGGGGGGATTTTTTCCTTGATTTTTTCCCCTAATTTGGCCATATACAATTCCTCTCCGTCACGAGGGGGCTCCACATTAAGGTTACTACTACCACTCAGTCAGGAGGGTCGAAGACTATCACATGTTTCTGACCGCATCTTTTCGCACTGCTCGTTCACACACCCTTGGGGGTGGCGTAACACACTCGGAGGACAGCGCTATCCGCTACTTCCGCTTGCGCGAGCTAACAGACGCCCCTGATTGGCTGTAGAGCTGTGATTAATGTGGGAGCACTAAGTACCTCTCATCCCTCCCCTCTGAGAGAGCTCGGCCAATCAGGTCTCTCTAGACCTCCGGCTGCGAGAGGTTACTGCATCACCCGGGAATCGAACTCGCGATCTCCGGATGATAGGGCAAGTGCTTTACCACTGCGCCACTCGGAGGACCAGTAATCCACATTTTCTCACTAATGCCACCGATATGAGCTGCTGCTACAGCAGGCTGGTCCGATGTAAGGCAAGGGGCACCAGCCTGGATTCGACACCGATACTGGGCAAGGATCATTTTGTGCGCGAGAGATTAAAAGCTAGACGTAACATGCTATTATTGATGGCCAGCTGCCTTGTGAATGATACCAGTGCTCTTGAGGCATTTGATATTTTTATATTTAAGACTAAGAACTTCATATTGAATTGGTACTTTGCCAATCTGAGGTAGAGTTATATTAGTTCGACTAAAAATAGAAAGTAGAGCATTTGCTGAAAGATCTGGAGGTGCTGCATGGTGGTGGTGTGCTCGGTGCAGGCCATGGTGGTGGAATAAGCAGGATTAGTGGAGTATCTGACCCTATAACGTATCTGACCGCACATTCGAGAAGGGCAAAGAATCCAAATCTGGCAGCATTTCATTGTGCTTTTAGTTGGCTGGTGGTCTAAATAGAGCAGCCAGAGGGTGAAGTATGAAATATGAAATATGCAGCCTAGTGAGTCACCAACCGGGAGGTCACTGACAGCTCCGTAAATTTGCAATGAAGGCTGATGTGCCTTGGCTCAAGTGCTGAGTGTGTGAGTGGGTATGCTTGTGTGTATCTAAGTGAGAGAGTGCGAGTGTGTGCCAGCTTTTTAAAATTAATTCCTTCCTCCTCTTGTCTACAGCTGTCCCACACCGGGGTGTGATGGGAGTGGACACGTGAGGGGCAAATACGCCAGGCACAGGAGGTAAGAGTCGTCAGGAAAGAGTGGAAGGTCCACAGGTCCAAGGTGCTAGAAAAGGAGTATTGCTTTATTAGACCACGACTTTAAACGTCTCTTCGTCAACAAGTGACAAAATTTTAATTTTCTATTTGGAAAAAGAAATCTAAGACTTTTCCAAATAACGTGCTGATTCAGGAGAACTGTAGATATACAAAATAGGCTTTTTATAGAGCTACAGTAATATTCAAATTTTAATGACAATGTAGAAATGCTCCTAAAACCTTTTTGAGGTAACTATTAAAGCTTTTACATTCTGTTGTTTTTTTTTTTTTTTATCTTTTGGATTACCTAAATGACAAAAAACTTTTAATCTGTAGAAATGATCAAAGAATACTCAAAATTCTGAAGGGAGTTTAGTATTAATCATGTTGCTCAACTGCCTCACTTTGTTCTCTCTGCTAATGCTAACAATAAGAAAAGCCCTACAAAGCCCCTTACAATATTTCTGTCTTATTAACTTAGGAACTGAAAAAAAGGTCTGTGACATACGTGGAAACAGGAAATGATGTTAAATATGAATTTAAATGTTTAAAAAGTGTGACGGCAGCACGGTGGTACAGATAGCAATGTGGCCTTGCACCTCCAGGGTCGACGGTTCGATTCCTGCCTCAGGTCTGTGTGCGGTTCTCCCTCGTGCTTGGTGGGTTTCCTCCGGGTAATCCGGTTTCCTCCCACAGTCCAAATACATGCAGGTTAGGTGGATTGGCGTTCCAAAACTGCCCATAGTGTGTGAATGCGTGTTGGTGTGTTGATGGATTGGTGGATTGGCACCCTGTCCATTTGGTCTCATGCCCAAAATCACCTGGGATAGGCTTCAGGTCTCCCGCGAACCTGTACAGACGTATAGAAGATGTATAAATGAATGACTGAATAAAAAGTGGAATGTTCATTCATTCAAAGATTGCCAAATCGCTGCTATTTAAGACCACATCTGTAGATTATTTTCCCATACCATCACAACCCGAAGTGTGCTAGTCCTGATTTAGTTATCAGAAGATACTGTGATGTTACAGCTCGACGGCAGGGTAAGTGGATAAAAAAAGCAGAATGATGTAGTAATTCAGTCAGTTAAAGCAATCCTACTTTATTAATCTATCATTCCGTTTTATGAAGTATTCAATTGACTAGTTGCCATGTTGCTTTTGGTTTGAACTTAGAAAGGGTTGAATAAGATTAGTTTTCCTTTCATGCCACATTTTTTCCCAACAAATCCTACTCTAATTAAAACAGCGCTTGACATACCAGAACAACTGCAATTTCGCTTTTATCTGTTTGTTTGTTTTTTTGCAAATTTTTGCAGATGTTGTAATCTAACACTTTAAGGTTTTTGTTTTGTGTCTGCAGTGAATTTGAAGATTTAAAAAAAGTAGTATGATGTCAAAATTCCAGTGTAGTTTTGCATTTTTCAAAAGAAGTCCCTGTGGGAATTCAAAAGAATTCCTGTAATTATTTTGAACTGAGGTAGAAATGGGAGGTGGGATTACAGCGATCAGTACACACCAGCAATAATTTGCCTTATTGACTCAGCTCTTGAGCCAGCGGTGAAAAGCCGCCATCCAATTAGCCTGTTAGCCTGCCACATTCCCTAAAAATGCACGCTCCTTATGAGGCAACACAGTCTGTGAAATTGTGAGCTGTAGATAAATAAAAGTGATGTTAAAGCATAAAAGCTTGGTATTGTCTGGCTAACCGCTATGCTCGGATGCTCGCGCGCACCACTTATTAGCATGTTTCAGGAACATGTGTGAGTCTGGCACCATTAATATGCTAATCAGCTTGAAGAGGGCTCTTGCAGGAAGTGTGCTGGTTGTTTCTGCTTGTGTTTTTTCTTTTGTTACTCGCCTTTGCAAGTGTGCTTAAAACAAACAGGGATGTACTGCTAGACCGTGACCTGACAACTTTAACAATATCGACGAAAGACACTCTTCTTTGTAGGAAAAGATTTCAAAGAGTTCGCCTATTCTAAGGAGTTTGTTTATTTCGCAAAGACATAAAGATGAAGAATCCTCTTAATCGCGATGAGCCCGCGAATGTCCGTTGACGGTCTGTGCTGAATGATGACGGTCCAATTGCTTGACAAATGTTGGATCTTTTTCAGTCAGGGAGCATGTTTAACATGATGCTGTTTACTCCAGCGATAGGATACGGAAGAAACTGTGTAAAGAAAAAAAAAAAGACGAGACTGATAGCTACGATTGCGGTGTCAGCCTAGCAGCGGGACCCTGTGAACTGCAAGTCGTAATTGCATTTCTGCAACAGACAAATGACAGCTCCACTAGACCTCTCACTCAAGAGGGAACCAGTGTGTGTTTGTGTGTGTGTGTGTGTGTGTGTGTGTACGTGTTGATACCTGCATGTGTGTGATGAATTATCAGCAGTAGGAGGGAAGGAAGTGATGCTCTGGTGGTGTTTCTAGGGGCCAGGACTATACGTCAGGGGCATCACAGGGATGCCGTGGCGCTGCTGTAATGAGGACACTGTATCACCTGTGAAGAGTGCGCTGCATCTGCTTTGCCCTAGCCAGCCATTACGGAACCATGATGACAAAGCAATTGCTTTTTCTGGCCCTCGCTTTCTGTACATGAGGTTAGATCATGGCAAAGGTTCTCTCCCTTCTGGTGGAAGGCTAATGTATAATGTATTATGAACATATAATCTATAGGGCTGCATTAATCCATCTAATAGCCTTTCAGGGCCAGACATTTCCTAGCCGCGCTGAATGCCGTACGCACATATCTGAGCTCTTCTTCTTCTCTACACTCGGCTAAGATTTTTAACTACATTTGTAGTTATGTGATTTCCAGACAAACAGACTGATACCGTACACAGAGACTAAAAACATCATAGACACTGACCCATTATACCCGTCGACTATACGCATTGTCTGCGTATCCACTGAAATATTACTGCATTATTGCACATTAGTAATCCGAAGGGGATTGAACAGGCATGATAGTGGAAAGAGGTAGTGAGGAAAATTGCAAGTTGCTTTCATACAGTGATTTCGAGCTCGTATTCATTTCCTACACATAGCCTACATGAGGAAGACTGCAACTGTATAAAAATAGCTGAACACAAAATAGTCCAAAATCACACCTGCCCTCAAAAACATGATTTTTTTTTTATACCACCTCAATTCCACAATAATTTTCCTTCGCCCTAAAAAAAAAAAAAATGCTTGCGATAAGCAAAGCTATATGTCAAGAGAAGAAGTTTGATTAGTAGGCTTATTATTTGTTTTACTGTAATCTTATTATCTGTAATATAAAGTCATTTGTCTATGTTCAAGAGCTTTACACTTGCAGAGGTATCTTTATTATAGTGTAAGTACAGAGATTTTTTTTTTTTTTTTTTTTGGGCCGGGGGGGGGGGGTGAACTTACAGTATGTAGCAGTATGTGTTTTACATAAAAAAGACAGAATTTCTCAGTGCAGCAGAATACTGTATATGAGTTGTGAGATCACAAATAGAATTTAATTTATCCTGTATACAGTAGGAATTAGCAAGCTGTGAAGTGAATAGCTAAGAATATGAATGTGAATATGAGTATGATGCAAATGCAACTACTGTATAATTGTAACAGAAACGTTCAGGCTGGTGAGGGTGGTGTAATAGTGTGGGGAATGTGTACTCGGTAGACACTGGGACCTTTAGTACTAATTAAGCATTGTTTAAATGAGATAGTCTGTCTGAGTATGTTTTTCTCTTTATCGACACTTTCCACAACTTATTATTAATAATTTCCAGTATGATAATGATAATGATAATGTATCAAGACATCACAAACAAGAATCTAAAAGGAATGTTTCCAACACCTTTTGAAGTCCATTAGTATTTAACAGTCCTAATAAGGTGGGCATTGAGAAGGTTTTATTATTATTATTATTATTATTATTATTATTATTATTATTATTTTACATTTATTATCACAGCGGCTCTTTCTATTCTTCTTTCTCTCTTTCCTCAATTAATTGTAGCTCATTATGTCTGTAACTCCTCACTGTTTCATCCTTCTAAACCTCTTTCATTCTACCGTCCTTTGTTTTCCTCTTTCTTTCTTTCTTTCTTTCATTCTTTCTTTCTTTCGTTCTTTCTTTCCCTTTCCCTTTCTCTCTCTCTCTGATGGATGATGACTCACATGGACTGGAGCTGGATAATTCAGAGCCTGACAGGTAGCACTCACTAAAAGGATTGTCACTGAGCCAAAAGCTAGTGGCAAGGTCTGGCGAGTGATGGAGTTACGTTCCTTCCTTTCTACCTGCATCTCTCTTTGCTGATGTTTTTGACAGCATGCTCCACACAAATGCTCTTCTTCTATGTGAAGACTACCAATGCCAGGTTTAAGGGTGTGTTTTTTTTTGTTTTTGTTTGTTTGTTTGTTTGTTTGTCCCAAGTTTGTTCCATTACAGCATTGGAAATTTTAGGAGGTGATATAGATCAATAAAGTCCATTAAAGCTTTTAAAGAATTTCCTTTTTTTTTTACTTTCATTATTAAATTTATTTTTATTTTTATTTTTTATAGAATTTTTTGGGTTTTTTTTGCAACTGTGAGTATCAGAATCCCAGAACCTGGGTGGGTCGTGAATAAAACTCTGAATGATGGACAGAAATAGACATAGATATAGGCATCTAATTTACAGCATCAAGCTCTAATTTGCATCTTTCCGTGTCGCAGGAAGAGGAACGTGCTTGTGCGGTAGTTCATTCCTAACCAACAGCACGCCAGCAGATGGTCTCTGGACTGTGTGGGAGGCATATGCCATCCTTTCCTCCTTTCTCTCTCTCTCTCTCCCTCTTTCTCTCAGCCTTGAAGATGGAGACTGTGCGGTCTGTTGGCTTTGCCGCTTGTCAAGTCACTCTAAATTGCCATTGCTATACATGCAGAGGGCTTGTGAGGGCTTGTTTGTTATCTCTGACTGGTATGTAATTTCCCCAAACTGTTTTTCAGCTAAGAGGCTCAGCCAGATGTCACTTTTATTTGGACAATGTCCATATTCCGTACATACAATACACATATGAGCGGATCACTTTCTGTACGAATTGCAACCGCTCCTTGTTTACTTGACACCCATTACCCCCTGCACCACCACCTTCCGTTTTCCTCTCATCTCTTTTTTTTTTTTTCTTTCCGCGTTCGAATCTACTGTACCTGAGGAGATTTGCGAACAGATGGGCAGGCTATGGATTGCACTGAGAAGTTTCAGGAGACTTCATTGTCGATGAAATGCTTATGCACAATGTGACAATCTCCTCCTGCATGTTCGTACTCGGTTGATTGAGGCTGAGAGAAGAAGGCCGAGCCTGCGAGACAGACTGAAATGCTCAGCGCCGGCGCCTCTTTTGTTCTCTTGCTGGAACGGCTGCAGAGGATGGGAGGGATGCCTGTCAGACTTGCGATCACCACTCTCTCTCTCTCTCTCTCTCTGTTTCTCTGTTTCTCTCTCACTCTCTCTCTCTCCCTATAGCACACTCTCTTTCTCTCACTCTGTCTCTGTCTGTCTGCTCGAATGGCAAATCCCACTCCGGAGGGGGCAGATCACCATGGCGACGGTGCCTTGGCACGCATGCCTGTGGATGCTGCAGTGTGGAGACATTGAGACTATGCGCTCCTATAGCAACTCATGCTGGGAGAGGCAGCGGCAGACCCCCTGCACCGAACTCCCGGCTGCCTGATTTGAGGATATACATATTGCCAGCATGATAAGCGAGAAATCAGACTTGACAACGCTCTTGACACTCAAACCAATTAAATCTGATGGAAAAACAAGAATTTTTACTTATCATGCCATGGTACCGCAACACTTTTAATCTCACCCCTTTGGATGGAACAAAAAGAGGTGGCTATTTTCATAGCCTTGTCTAAGCTTTTTACTATTTGTCTGTACCAATCATGAGGCATATAAAAAGGCCATGAATCATATGTTAATAATTCCAATAAGTGTGTTTCAACAATATATATGCAACGTAGAAATACTGTGTCAGTAGCTGTAGAAATTATGGAAAAGAACCAGCTCTGGCAAATAGTCATTTTTTGACATTAGTAGAGTTCATCGGAGCATTTGTCCACCAGGAGTTGTCTGGGGCTGAAGTCATTATTTCTCTCAGCAGCACTGAAAGGCTCATAGCCTCTCTCTCTCTCTCTCTCTCTCTCTCTCTCTCTCTCTCTTTCTCTTTCTCTCTGTGCATAATTACAGCAGCCGCACTCAAACCCTGCCTGCGCTGCTCCCTCATTCAAATGTGGTTTAATTACCTGTGGAATTTTAATTGGCGTGGCCTGCCAGTGGGAAACGCGAAGGTGTGCGAGGTCACTCTGTGTGCCTCATAAACGCTCACCAACCCCCCCACACACACACGCGCGCGAGCGCTGCTGGCACCTCCACTATGGAATGCTCTACAGTATGTTCTATAAAAATGTTCAGCATGCACACAACTGCATAAAGGTGGGCATTTTAGGAGCTTGCTATTACACACTTTTGCCATTTCTATCCATTTAGGAGGCATTCGAATGGGAAATGTCAGCAGCGGTTCGCAAGCCATCATAGACCTCATATTAATTAATAAATCGTTCATTTACATCAACCAAGTGGGAGCTCCCCTTTATTTTATGTATTATTCATAAGTGTCAGTCAGTGTTAGAAAAAAAGAAACACACACACACACACACGTACAGAAAAAGTGCAGGATATTTTCTTCAACACAATTAACATAGAAGAAATGATCAGTGTAAAGGTTTTGTCTTAGTTCTTTAAAAGTAACAAGGATAACAAGGACGTACTGTATCATGGAGTATTTAGTGCATGGATAAGGAAAGCTAGGTTTAATCTAGATTAAACAAAATTACTGTAAATAGCTCATTAGATTAGACTAATTTGAAAAAGGCTGGTCCACTTGAGTGTCCACTTCAGATTTGCCCAGTTAAGCCACTGGGCAAATCTGATAGTAGTAGGTCCTTCTACGTTATGTGCCGCGTGGTACATCGGCGATGGATAAATATGCGTCATTTCCATGGCTGAGCTGCCAGTTTGATGCCTGATGGTATTTGAGCACTCTAGGTTGATGGATCTTGCTCAAGGGTCCAACAGAAGCAACCAGGCAACATCAGGGACCGAACCGGGGACCTCCTGGTTGGTAGTCAAACATCTTAACCATAAAGCCATCCCTGCCCCAGCAAATCAGACAGACTTGGTAGAAAGCCATGCTATATTTTGGCTCTGGTAAGAATTCGTATTTTTCCATATTTAAGGTGTTAGGCATAACTTCTTTAACCAATTAAACTTCTGGTCTATTACCCACAAGCATGTTACTCAGAAGAAGCTACTGTAAAAAATTGTTGGCAGCTGCTATGAAAGCAATTGTGTCCTGTGGGTCTCCAGGAGCGCAAAAGCAAACAAACTAACAAAAATCCTTGTACTCACTCCACTCTTACATACAATATGTACTGTTCAGGCAAATTTTCTAAATGTGCACAGACATACTGTATATTCGTAATTATTCTGTAGTACCCTATGGACCAAGGGTTCTCAATTTTTTTTTTCTTTCAGCCAAGGATTGCTTTAAGGTTTTAAAATAAATTCCATGACACAGCTTGACTGAAACCTTGACCTGTCAAACTATTAGTATGCAGCCTGTTATTATCACTACTTCATTTTTGGGAGTGTCTTAGGAGCTCTCAAATTTGCTCCAATCCTCAGAGACCTTGCTGTTAAACTCCCGGTTTGGTGCAGCTCAGGTCAGAGGGAGTGATGTCAGGAAGTCTCTGGATCGCGGATATGGTGCTGATGTGGGACAGAAGCCCTGAGGCGGTGACTCAAATGTGTCACGGCCAGGGGAAAAAAATCATTCCAGTAAAATGTTCATGAAGATGAGGTTTTTATATACGGTTTACCCTATGTACAGTACACGTGCAGGTCACTCTGTTTGTAGGCTGCGCTTATTGTAAACTATTCCATAGACAAGAATTCAGAATTTCTTTAATTCCAGGATAGATTAAGGGAAAAGGTTTATTTGCAGGTGATCTAAAACAAGTAAAAGATTAAAGTTTTTGTGTAGGCAAAAGGGTTCTTTATGGGTTCATTGGATTCCCTTTCATAGTTTTTAAAATAGGGGGTTGTTTCTCTGTTTGAAACCCTTTTCACTGAAGGCACCGGGATGATAAGAAAAACCAATAAAACTGTCAAGTACAATGTAAAATTCTGTGATTATTATTATTATTATTATTATTATTATTATTACTTTGCTATTTTCTATAAGGTTACACTTATCCATGCAAAACTGTTTTAAAAAGTAATTTTTAAAAAACTATAGTACCACAAAACACCTTGTTTCTATGTGTCCAGTCACCTAGACAGGACAGTGAAGTGCAGTTTGGTTGACAATGGTCATTAAGCACATTACATTGCTGCAGTTATTTCGGTATTCTTCTGGCACACAGTTCAGGTACTTTATAATTGCCATAGCAACATCCAACCACACTCAAGTGGACCAGCCTCCACTATTATGTACAGTATAAATAATGTAATAAATTAATGTAAAGTAACATACTTACTTTCTTAGGCATGTCGTTGGATCACTATTCAAATATTTGCCTGATTATTAAAGTTCAGTAATATTCCAGTTTCAGAGCTTCAAATTCATGTGAGAAGTTAAATTGGTTAATTCAATGATTAAGTGTAATATATTTGATAACGATGGATTGTGGAAAAAAAGGGGGGGGGGGGGCAGGGGTGGCTGAGGGGGTCAAGGCTCTGGGTTGCTGAATGGAGGGTGTTAAAACTTACAGTACACCCTATACACCCTAGCGAGATGAAATGGGAAGGTTGCGACAGCAAGGACATCCGATGTAAAACCTGTGCCAGGTCTCGTGGATCAAATGAAATGATGTGATAACCCCCTAGGATAAAAGGGACAAAGTTCTTCTTTAGAAAATTGTAATAAATAAATAAATGAATTAAAGAGCCCCTGGTTTGATGGACTCCATGTTGCGAACTAATGTGCGCTCTGGCTCTAAATTGGGAAAGATTAACCTAGCCTTTAAATCCTCCCCATCCAGAGTCTTAGTCAATTGCTCATACACCACCGAGGGAGCAGAACCTTCAACCCTCTTGGCATGCCAAAAGCAAGTCCTCTCAGACAGAAATAGGATAATTAATTTTATGAATTCCACTTTTAAGCCACACATAATTGTGCATGCTGTTTTGGGGCAATTAAAGTGGAAGTTAAGGATAATTAAGGGATTTGTGTAATTAAGGGCTGGTTGGATGACTTTAGCTTTCTTCATTTTGGTTTTGCAAATGCAGCTGGACAGATTGAGAAAAGTAGCATCTTGGGGCAACAGCATTTGTGTTTTTTTTATGAATGAATGCCTGAGGTTGACTTCAGGCCAGATAGTGCAAAATGTGTTGCATTAAAATGAATTCTGTTCTGTTTTTATGATGACTCAATAGAAAAACACCTTGTCCTCCCTCATTTTTGCATGCCCTCTGCAGTGTTTATGGATGCCCTTTGGCTAAGAAGAGGAAAGGCCAAGAGAAACCTCCGCAGGAGCCAGCTACTAAACGGCAGCCATTTTTAACCATGGCTGACGGACAGCCGGTGATATACGACAACTATGGGGTTATAGAAGAGAATGAGGAGAGAGGAGAACAGGAAGAGTTAGACGAAGACGTGGAAGAAGAGGAGGGTGAAGGCGAAGAGGGAGATGAAGAGGAAGAGTGCTCTGAAGACAACGATGAGGCTGGTGAGGAGGAAGAGGAGGAAGAGGAGGAGGACGAAGATGAAGGAGAGGTCGAAAGGGAGGAGGAAGATGAGGTAGAGCAGATGGAGGAGGAGATGGAGGACGATGAAGAGGCGGTGGAACAGGAAGGAGATGACGAACAAGAGGAGGAGGGAGAACAGGAAGAGGAAGATGAAGATGAGCATGAGGAAGAGGAGGAATATAAAGTGCAGGCTCATCACCAAGGTGAGGCATTTCTCCTAGTTGGCAAAAATGGGTATTGTTGTATTTTATTTTTTTTTTTTTACTTTAACATTTAAATTCAACCGGCAGATATACTGTATTTTTCACAGTTTCCACACTCTAGTCTGATTGATTTCAAATTAAACAGTGGCTATGAGGTTAAACTCAGCTTTAATTTCAGTGTATTTATGTCTTGCAATAACATATGCAGAGTCAGGAACTTGGCTGCTTCTTTGGTTCTTGGCGTGTTGTGCTACTTTGCATAATTAACTCAGGCAGAATAAAAAAAATAAATAAAGGTTCGGAGTTGATTTCAAATAGAATATTTACATCTGGAATGTGTTGCTACTGTCCCTCAACATGTTGATCAAAGACGTGTTAATGCCAGTAAAACGGAAACGCTCAGTCACACTGTCACCCTGATAGTTTCAACACGCTATTAATTGACATCTTATTCAAGAAATCCAAATCCACCAGCTAAATTCGCTCAATATCGTGTAATTAATTTTTCCCGAACGAGAACGTTTTCATTTCAAGCCACATAATTGACTGGAGTACAATTGAATCGTTCCACAGTCTCCACTGGTTGAACAGCACTTAGTATTCTGACTATGGCACTGCTGAGAGCTGGGAACATCCCTTTGCTCCCCTCTTGAACTTGAGAAGCCACTGATTGCTTAGTATGCATCTCGGCCTCATACTCAGACTTCCTCAATTGTTTTTGACAGTGTCTTCCCAAGAAGCGGAGGGAGGGAAGCTCTCTAACTTATTAACGTTGTCCGCTTTCACATGCACAGTGCCATTTTACAAGTGTCAGATACATTCAGCTCCCCCTCACCCGTGGTAACGGGCTCCTCCTAAGGTTATTTCTGGCTGTTGAAGCAGAGCATCACATCCTCCACTTATCCCTGCAGTCTCATTCTCCTGTGTCCCAAATACAAGCAATACTAAAATCCCTGAAGGAGATTTCCGGCACTACTTTCCTCACAGTTTCTTTAGCAATAGATGTATTTCAGACTGCTTTTGTCATCTCGATTTACATCTCACATTTACTGTTGATTCTGACATCAAATTTCTGTTGTACTTGGTATTAAGTGCAGCACAATTATATGTATTATATGTTAATTGCCATTTAGGAATCTTTGGATTTTGCAGATGTTTAAAACCAACCACCTCCCTTCTGTACAGACGTAGAAAAAAATTATTCTATTCCATTTTAGAATAATTTCCTTCAGAATCAGTATGAACTTATGGGAAACATACATACTCTAAAGCATGCTTTGATATGCTGTTTAATTGTTTATCCTCCCACTTTAGAGAATACTTATTCTAGTTGTGGACAATCAAAGCCAAGCCAGATGTTTGAGAAAGACAGCAACAACAACAATAACAACACAGCCGGTGAAGAATATGAGAACTATGATGAGCTTGTAGCCAAATCCCTGCTAAACCTGGGCAAAATAGCAGAGGATGCCGCATACCAGGCTATGACGGAGTCCGAGATGAACAGCAGCTCCTCCAACAGTGCCGGTGAGGATGAAGATGACGATGATGAGGATGGGCCTGAGCACGGAGGACGGAAGGGAGAGTTGAGTGTGGACTTGGACAGCGACGTGGTTCGGGAGACGGTTGACTCACTGAAGCTGCTGGCACAGGGTCACGGAGCTGTGCTGTCAGAAGATAGCTACCCTGAGCCTGCTCCTGGCCAGGTGCACCATAACGGTCAGCCGGAAGAGAGCGAGGAGGACGTGTGCCTTAGCAGTTTGGAATGTCTGAGGAACCAGTGCTTTGATTTGGCACGTAAGCTAAGTGAAACACAGCCACTCGAGCATGCGATGTTGCAGCACCAGATTGAGCAGCAGCACCTCCAGCTCCAAATGCACCACCACCCACCTTGCTATGAGAATTGCCAGCAGGCCCCAATGGAGACTCAGAGACCAATGGAGAGAAGCTACTCAGACATGGTGAACCTGATGAAGCTTGAAGAGCAGCTCAGCCCGGCGTCCAGGGGTTGCCCCTCCAGCTGCGCCCATGAAGGAGACGAAGACACAACATCTGTGGCATCAGAGCATTCAGACGAGCCCTTTGACATCACCAAAGGCAACTTGTCACTGCTGGAGAAGGCCATCGCTTTGGAGTCTGAGCGGGCCAAGGTCATGCGTGATAGGATGGCATCAGAGCAGGCAGTGGTTCGGAGGGACCATCAGCGACTACATGGGGAGCACAGCCCCAGACAGAGTAGTGGAGCTGAGGAGCGTAAAGCCCGACTTCACCATGATGGTGCAAGAAGAGCCTATTACCCTAAAGGTAATAATAATGCTAAGGCTACAATGAATCAGACCAATCAATTAAATGTCTTTTTGGCCATTATTATGAAATACAAGTACAAATTTAGACACACTTTTTTAAGGTTCAATCTTAAAAATAACCAAATAAACTACATTACAATAGACAAATCAACACCATCAGGCAAACTGGGAATTAAAAAAAAGACATTAAGAAACTGCTTGAGGCATTTCTTAAAAACATTGCACTGCTTTATAGAAATGTACGTATAAAATATCCAAGATTTGTGGTAAAAGATTTAAATAAAAAAATCATCTTCCATAGAAGTATAAGTCCATGCTGAAATTCAGTTAAAATGATTAGTCTCAGAAATATTTTCGTACGCTCAAGTGTGGACACTTTAATAGTTTCACTCGAGTATAAATTTGACCGGCTATTTCCACTTTCAAGAGAGACATTTTGACATAGTAGCCATAATGGCACTTTTCCTGACATGAAGACAAAGCCCTACTTGGTTTGATCGGCTACTGGTTAGTCTCTAAGAACCAATTACAAGCAATCAGTGGACTTTAAGTTAGGACGTTTTAGCGAATAAATATCCCTCAATCAAGGCCTGAAGGGGCCATGGAGCAGCATATTTTTATACCTCAGAGATGATTCAAGTAACAGTCTTTGCATTAAGGCTTAGCTACATTATCCCAGCGGCGTATGTACTAGCTGCAGGACTCCTTTAATGAGACAGACACATTATTCTGCTCGATCTCCAACGCTCAGATTGCAGTGGCGGTGACAGCAGTAGCGGCAGCAGCTTACGTTGTTAAAATAGGCCTGCACAGTAACATCAGAGGCTTGCCTTGTCAGGCATGAGTAATGGCAATCTGCACGGCCCGTTAGGACAGCAATTCTGTCCATGGCCTATTTCTCCAAAACTACTTTGATTCACACCCACCTCCTCTGGGAAAGACACAGCTATGCTATGTGCTCTTATTATTATCTGTAAGAATCTGCCAGATTTTATCAGCATACCGTTTTTCAAAGGGTCGTTACGGTGTTCTCATCCTCTGCTCACCTCTGGATACTGCCCATTGTAATATATGTCATGACTTTAACGCCATCATTCAGGCTGTGAAGCTTGCAGCAATATCTAAACACTATATATTTCAGTCACACTGCAGTTGTTCATGGGAAATAATCAGCTAGGTTTAGATATTGCGCATGCATGACCAGAGCAGCTAATGAAGCGTAATCAACCTAGGATCATACAGTCATTCCTCATCTCCAGGCTGATAATCTTAAAGAGCAACTTCTGACTGGTGTTCACACGGCACAAACCTCTACAGCAGCAAGTTTTTACTGCGATTGGAGATGAAGCATGACATCAGGATCATTTTAATAATATTTTCACTGCTATAAGGAGTTAATTAAACGTTCGGTAATAAACTATTAATAAGCAAGTAAGACAGTTTACTAATTGAAGAATGATTGTACGCTTTCATTAATAGATTCGTAAGCATTAGTAAATATAATAATAAAGCAATTTTCTCCGCTCACAACACATCTGATCTAAGACTGGGTTTGAGGTCTACTGGTAAAAAAGAATCCAAATTTTTTTTTTTTTTTATTATAATTTAATACATAAAATAAAAATCTAAATAAATGATAAACTTAATTTGCAAAGATTCTTAAATTTTAGACAAAGGAAACATTTATTGTAGCATCTTAAGAAAATAACTAACTATATAAGAGTTTTTTAAAATGTTTAGTTTTTTGATGTTTTTTTAACTTTATGCAATACCGACATTAATAAACCATTAATTAATCATTAATAAGCTATGTATTATATGCTTATAGATTTATTTTTAAATATTAGATGAAAGTGATACCAGTGTTTTCTATACTTTGTAGGATAATTAATTAAGAATTCGTCCATGTACAGTACATTGAATATGATATTTTTAAAAATTATTATTTGGTTGTTTTTTTCGTGGTGTGGAGAGGGGGAAAGCAGTGTATAAATGGAATTGAACAAACACATGAAAAGACTTTCAGTACCTTGATTAGAGTACTTAATTAGATTAGGACACTCTGGACACTTTAGCACAGGCTGAGTTCCTGGTGAGACGCATCCAGTGCAGGAAGCTGATGTTACCAGTGACGTTGTAATTAAAGATATTGATGAGCAGTCTTCTGGATGGTTAGAAAGCTTTTTCAGGCCATGTTGGGACGAAACAAAACAAACACTACTAACTTCCAATGAAGCATGGCTGGTTTCACACTTATAAATCTTATCTAAGCTTCATTATTTTGCACTGGTTCCCTTGTAGTTACTGGATAATTATCATTAAAGTTTATATAGGAGCATTAGAAGTTAATGATCCAGAAAAGTGTTTGTTTATGCAAAAAGTAAAACTCATTCTAAGTACTAATATAAATGTGTTGGACAAATGTCTTTCACCCAAAGGTTTTTAATATTGCATATTCCGTACATCACTTTAATACAGTCTTGTCATAATAACAGCCTGATAATAGCAATGTAAAACTAAATATTTTCGGATGGTGTTGTGCCTGTACAGTAAACCTTAGTTGTCTGACACATCCTTTGCACAACGGCACAATGGTTAACACTCAAATATCCTCGTAACTCAAGGGTCGGGGTTCTAGTCCCGCCTCTGGTCTGTGTGCATGGAGAGGGCATGTGCTTGGTGTGTTTCCTTTGTGCACTCCGGTTTCCTTCCACAGTCCAAAGAAATGCAGGGTAGACTAACTGGTGTTTCCAAATTGCCTGTGTGAGTGTGTGTCCTGTAATGAATTGGCTCCCTGTCCAGGGTATACCTCGCCTTGTGCCACAAGTCCCCTGGATACGCTTCAGGCCTCCTGTGACCCTGAACAGGATAATTGGTTTAGAGAATGAGTGAGTGGATTTAACAATACTTTTGAGATAAATGCCCAGAATATCATGATGCTGAAGATTTTAAATTTTGTCCATTTAAATATTTTCAATTTAACACATGTCGAATTTGTCCTTCTGTACACATGTTGAAGAACGCATGTTGAATTTTGTCCATCTGTATACCTGACAATGGCACTGAGTGCAGCAAAGCAAAATCTCTGATCCGGCGATACTGTAGCTAAAACAAAATGTACAACTTGGCTAGCTTATCTAGAAGAGTTTTGCACAAAATACTACTACTACTACTGTTAATAATAATAATAATAATAATAATAATAATAATCTTAGTAAAGAAAAACTTTTTAGATGATTAATTGAAACAGCAATCAGCAGATTACTTGAGCGTCAAAACAGTTGTTAGTATCAAAGTGTGCAAGCACTCATAAGAACAATCATAATTAATCATGACAAAGCAATTAACAAAACTTTTTAACCAAAAAAGGATCAGACTGTTTTTGACGCTAAGCACAAAACAACAGATAATTACATTTATTTTAAATTTCAAAACTGTCATCAAATCTCTTTTTTTTTCGCAAATATAGTAATAAACACTACAATCTATAATACAACAATCAAGACATGCTTAGATCTTTGACTTATTTTTATGGCATAAGTCATAATCACCATGAACATTGGCCTATAGGAAAACCTTTGACTATCATCGGATTTTTTCATTATAAAAATTATTACAAGCATTTGTGTTCTTGATAAATATTAATAAATGAGGGGATATTTATTTTATTAAGCTCTATCAATCTTAACATGCTACCAGCTTAAAGGTCTTGGATTTATCCACCTCTATAGCAAAAATCTGTTTTTTATTTTCTATTATACTGCAATTAATAATGAAAACTGCAGGTTTGAAATTGGAATTATTGACCTGTAAATTGGTGATTTCTCTAAGCCTCCTAACTCCAAGGTCTAGGGTTCGAGTCCCACCTTCAGATCTGCGCTCTTGAATGTTCATCATGTGCTTGGTTGGTTTTCCCCCTACAGTCAAAAAACATTCTAACCTAATGGTCTCATGAGAAAAAAAAAATCTTCACTGTCTGATAAAATGTGTACCAGTGTACCACAGGAAACGAAAAACCCAGATTTGGCATTTAAACAAGAGCCTTATCTTCTTCCAGTGCTGAATTATATTCTAAACGTTCATTAAAACATTTAACAATTAGATTATTTATTTATTTATTTATTTATTTATTTATTTATTTTTTTGGACCCTGTTGTCTCTACAGGCTGTGTGAGCACTCTTCTCTGTTTTGATGATGATGATGATGATGATGATGATGATGATGTGATGATGATAATGCAGGAATTCATAGAACCCTATTTCAAAATCCAAGTCAAGGACTCGTGCACCCAATTGTAAGACTTATTTGGAGTCTTTTTTTAGTGTATAAGTGTGTACATTCTTAACAAGAAAACACTTTCATCTGCACTGACGCTGGTCTAATCACTACGCGTTAAGTCGATACATTTTTAATGAAATATGAAAGCCCTTGGGCAGGAGGAACTTACAAATGTAACGTTTTTATACCTAGGAGTGTAACTGAAGTAGTATATCTTACAGTACGTTATGTTTTATATATATATTCACTGCGTACGCCACCTATTTAGCCAGTCCCTTTATGTCCTCCTGTTTGGAGGGTTAACAAGCAGCATATAAAAAGGCAATTTCTTAAAACAGTTGGAAAACTGTTCCGAAAGGAGGCTCTTTTCTCTCTTATAACTTTCAACAGTTGGGCGAAATGTAACACTGTGTGCATAGACATTCGAAGTGAAGGTGGTAAGTAACAGCCCCTTTCCTATACCGCACAATATCTTTTTCCATAATAGATTTAAACTTTTATTTGTACTCATATAGGCCTGTCCTTACAAAATAAATAATATGTCCTAAGATTATTAGGGATTTAAAGTGGGAATGTCCTAGAATAACCGTTTTATTACAGTCTGCGTTTTTATATTTGTGTATTCCAATTTTGTTTCTTCAGTCTCCGCTCCAAAAAATTTGTTCATATAGAGGTTAGAGTGAAAAGTTGCAAAGAAACAACTTTACTTGTGAATTTGATTGAGAAGCGGTTTATTTGTAAACTCAAGTGAAGGCAACATTCCATGTTAAGTCATACAGTACATTCCCACTAATGTATTTGCTGACTCGACAATTGTCGATTCAATTCAAAACTGCTGCCTGTAGTCCAGCTCACTCACACTGAATGAGTGGAATGTTGATGTCCTTTAATTCAACAGTTTATCCAGTTAACATGGGGTCACTCCAAGTGGGGTTGTGCTGGGAGATCCCCATTCACAGAATGCCTCTGCTTTGTTCAATCAGAAATTAATAAATTGTTTATCCAGGCCTAGCTGTTGTATTTAAAAATTGTAATAATTTTTTGCATCCAAACAAAGACTGTTTTTGGCTAGTAGCCCCCTGGAAAAAATTCAGCACTCCCTCTCAAAAAACGGTTCCAACATTGCTGAGACTGTGGAAATGCTCTTTTTATTCTACAGATCCATCAAGAGGTGAGAAAAAAGAGAGCAAGTGCCCCACCCCAGGGTGTGATGGCACGGGCCACGTCACAGGCCTGTACCCACACCACAGAAGTCTGTCTGGCTGCCCTCACAAAGACCGCGTACCACCAGAAAGTAAGAACAGCCAGGACATGCTGTGGCTCATTCATGGACCTTTTTCACAGTTCTGTGTTTACGAATACAGCGGCGTAATTAGTAGCGTTTCAAAACTTCCAGCAAGATAAAAATAATCGCAGTCACTGCGGTGTCCCTCGATGCACAAATAATTCATGTAAATATGGGCACTTGAGCTTTCACTCATTTCGCACTGATGTGTTTGTGAGAAAGAAATGGATTTATGAAATTTGCTGCGACGAGAGTGAGCATTTTAAGAAGCATAAGTCTGTACACATAAGACTGTAGATAGCGTTTGAAAGAATCTGATTAATTGAAAAACCACTGGTCGTTAAAGTTATATCCTGAACGGACAGATAATTTGTTGTAGAGCAAAATTCTTTTGACAAACCCACCACAAACTTTGTGTGGAACAAACTCAGAAAAACTAGCAATGTATGTGGGATCTTCCCATAGTACTGTATATTTGATCATGTGACATCTGACATGCTCAAATTGTTGCTACTTTTGTTTTGTTTTTGGGTCATTGGTGGCTCAGTGGTAGGTTTCTCACCTACAGTACCACTCGAAAGGCCCGGGTTTGCCAGTGCCCCAACCCCAGCCACTGGATGCAGTGCCGGTCCCAAGCCCGGATCAAATAGGATGATTTATTCATTTTAGTATTGAAATAATGTTGAAAAATTAAAACCACAGCACAAATATTCACTAACAAATATAACAACAGACTCTGTGTGAAAAAGGTCCATTGCTTTAATAATCCTGGGTGCAGTTACACCTCCCTGGTATGGGGGTGCTTTTTTATTTGATGTGCTTGTTGCCTGAAATTGTTCATGTACGTGCTGCTGTTCAGTTCTGGTCCATGTCTGTTCACAAATGAAAAGTGTGACTGCTAAGAAAGCACCTTTTGGGTGTGTCTGTTTTCCTTTGAATTGGATGTACAGTATGTGCATGTCTGGGTGTTGCTGATGCGTTCGTTGGGGAGGCAATTGAGGGAATCGCAGGACACATCACCAGCCATCTAATGATTAGATTAAGCCTGATTATGTATTTTTTTAAGAAAAATGATGTTGTGAGTGCTTGGTAATGGCTTACCATTTCCTGACTATTTTATTTTGGTGAATCGGATCAAATGTGTAATTGCATGAGTTAACGGTAAAGTTCAACCAATTCTTTAAAAATACACATGGATCTAATTTCATAAGGCATGAGGATGATTATAGGTATTTGCTTAAAGGTGTCATATTTTACTATTTCTTAAACAGGTTAACATTGGTCTCATGCCTCTCCAAAAGTGTGTGTGTGTTAATGCTCCATCTAAAATACCCTTCAAATAGTGAGATTTTTTGATGCAGAAAACTCCCTGTACCTCACCACTCTTGATTTCTCCAAAGAATCCTGGAAATTAAGTTAATGGTAACATACAGTATAATCAAGAAATTATTACCTTAATTTAGTATTTGGTGTATATTTCATTTATAATAAATTACAGCTTAGTGAACACAGCTATGTACAGTATTAGCTAATTAGCTAATGCTACTGCTAATGTTACTGTACTGCTTTGTTAGCAAAATAGACATTAGCGCTTGCAATCCAGAATAATTTTTCTATGCTATAGTACCTTTACATGGTACAAGGTACAATCTTTGTCTATAACAAATACCAAATATTCATCTTTCCTCATTTAACAGACACTGTAAATAAGGCTAAACATTTTAAGCTAATTCGAGTCATAAACCTGATTCACATGAGTAAATATTTCTTTTGAAAAATTGGTGAACTTCCACTTCTTTGGGGTAAAATCGATTTGTTCTCATCATGTCTTTACAATTAATCACCTAAAATTCTTTATTAGCATGTGCTGAGTTAGCCTTTAGCGTAAAAATTGCATGCTACTAACACCGCTCTGCAGCTGGCCGCATGCTCTGCTCTTTTTTTCTGCATGGACTGACTTATATGTCTTTATATTATGAACATTACTGTATGTCAACAGCTAACTGAAACTCATTCAGTCTAATTTGAAGGGCAAGCTCTTCGTTCCACCTTAAATGCTCCTAACCTTCACTGTCTCTGGCCTTCTCCTGTCTTCTCCTGTCTTTCCAAAGTTCTTGCAATGCATGAGAATGTTCTAAAGTGCCCGACGCCTGGCTGCTCGGGACGCGGCCACGTTAATAGCAACAGGAACTCGCACCGCAGGTGAGTCAGTGCACCTGAAGGGCTGAAGGATCTGGAAGCGCTGTTGGTTTAAGTGCTATTACAGGCTCAGGCTGTTTGAAACCCTTGGTCTGGACATTAGGAAAGACTGCTGTTTGAGCGGAGGTGTGAATGAATGGATAGATTTGTGCGTCGGTGTCACGCCGTCTAAGACTTGCTGAGAAAGGTGACATTGCAAGCCTCGATTTAAAAGCTTCAAGGCTAGGCCGTTGTTCCTAATTCAGTTATTAAGCTTCACAAATTGTAACTGCTGTGAATGATTCAGTAAGAGCAAAAATGGTAACGTATTGTGGCACAAAGCTACGATATGGTTCACAAACTGTAAAGCATGCATTGTTTTTTTAATAATTAATGGCGTTCTTTAAGGTAATGATATACTGGTTATAGACGATTTGACAGTTTTATGCATTATTAAGCTGCATTAAGGAGAATAAGACACAATTGTACAATCTCCTCTGTGTACTGGCCCACACACCCACACACACACACACACACACACAGCTCAGGTGCATGTCTCCTAATCATGCGTATAGCTGTGATCTCCCGATCTAGC
>JAQMYG010000020.1:10077868-10088025 GCA_030014215.1 Clariallabes teugelsi
GTTCTTGATAATCTTAGTTACAGTATAAGAGCTTCCTCAAGGCTGTTTTCAAACGTGAAACTCTTTGTTCTTGACAATAACAGTCTAGTGTGTTTGCAGACAGGTTTTTGCAAACGTTAATGAAACATAGAGGTTTAACTTTGTAGGTGTGACACATGCGTGATTGAACATTTTCACTGCGACAGATCGATTGGATCTGTTTCATTATGAGGTCTATTATTCTATCGTGACATCCTGTGTACAGTCCTGTCATGATCAGGCACACGGCCCATCTGTTAATGCATAATTCAGTTCCGCACCTACTACATTAACACAGCGGCATTCACCTGCGACCTGCCACCATCTCTCACACGCGCATTCCAAAACATACAGACAACTGTGTTTATGCCTTGTATTTTATATTAAAAAGTAATATATGATCATGTATATACAGTATGGATATTGCTTGAGCTCACTGCATGCACATAAGGGTGCCAATGGCTCTTGATTTGCCTCTATATTCTAATAATGAGTGTTACAGAATGTAAAACAGTAATGTAAATAATAATTTAAAAAAATACATTTTCTCTGCTATAGTTTGTCAGGTTGTCCCAGAGCGAAGAAGAGTGGAATTAAAATCATACATAACAAAGAGGACAAGGATGATCAGGAACCAATTAAGTAGGTTTTCAATGAATGTAAGCCTGAATGTATTTTAAGACATGCCACGCCCTGTTTGTGATATCAAAAAAAAAAGGCAGCATGATAATCAGAGCCCTGCTGGATATCGCAGGTGTCCCGTGCCTGGATGTGACGGTCAGGGTCATGTGACTGGGAAGTACGCTTCTCATCGCAGTGCGTCTGGCTGCCCACTGGCTGCAAAGCGTCAAAAGGATGGCTTCGTGAACGGGGCGCTGTTTCCGTGGAAATCTGGAAAGACTGATGGCATGACCTGCCCCACACCCGGGTGTGACGGCTCGGGCCATGTCAGCGGAAGCTTCCTCACACACCGGAGGTTCGTCTGAAAAGGGAAGACGGAATGTGGACACTGGCTTTTTCTTGGATTCTGAGAAGCATGGAATATTTCTGTAAATAAATAACATATATGTGTGTTTGTCTGTCCAGTCTTTCTGGCTGTCCCCGTGCCACTTCAGCCATGAAGAAAGCACGAATGACTGGGGTCGAAATGCTTACGATCAAGCAGCGTGCGAGCAAAGGTACAGCATCTGTAAACGAAACGTACCATCTCTCAGCAGAATGATGACCATGATGTCATAAATCGGTGTTCACAATTGGCTTGATGATTGTGTCATTGGTGTGCGTGAAATTATTCTGATTTCCTCATTTTGTTTAGGAATTGAGAACGATGAAGAAATCAAACAGCTGGATGAAGAAATCAAAGACCTTAATGAATCGAACAATCAAGTAGAGTCAGACATGATTAAACTTAGGACACAAGTACGTTTTTTTTTATCTATATAACCTAATAGAATCGGTATTATTTCTCAATTCATTCTTTTTAACCTGTTTCTAAGACATCTGTCTGTAGTCTTAGCAAACCCTCTTTCTTCGCTACGCAGATCACCACCATGGAGACCAACCTGAAGTCCATGGAGGAGGAGAACAAGGCCATTGAGCAGCAGAATGACTCACTGCTGCATGAGCTGGCTAACCTCAGCCAGTCGCTCATCAACAGTCTGGCCAACATCCAGCTCCCTCATATGGTACGAGACAGACAGACAGCTTCTCACCTACACACTACACCAAGCACTTTGAGATCAGATTGTCCAGAAATAACTCGGATGTAAAAACGCCAATGCTAGAGGATATAATAAGGAAAACCCTTATTAATAACTTGCCTAAACTTAAACCGCACACAGCTGTGGAAGTTGTTTGTGTGTGTAATGGGTCACTGATACAGCTGACTTTCTGCCATCTGCTTCTTTATGTATGTTGTTGAGTTTGTCCCAGCTCCATATGCTTCTGTGCTTAGGTCACTTTTCTTCCTGATCATTCTATGAAAACAAACTCACACCTCAAATGACTGTCTTTCAGTTGAGTAAAAACATGGCTTCGAATGCGCTGGCAACACACTCATGCATTATCTGCTCATGGAGCTTCATATTCTCCCCAAGACAGGGTGGGATTGGACGATCCCTGTTTCTAATGCTGGCCATGTTGCTAAACAACTGAAACATGTCCTTTCTGAATATGGCTCCTCAGTTCTCCACCTTCACCTCGGGCGAAATGGGATTCGATCTGATAAATCTCGGCACCCTTCACATCTCACCTGCATTGGATGATTGTTGGCTGTTTCTGTGCTGTTTCTAATTCTCTACATTCTCCATTAGGAGTCTGAGGCGAACTTGGATACATAGACCCTTATTCCTCAAAGTTGTGCGCGAATCGGGTTCTTCATTAATCGGAACCCGATTTATTAATCTTTATTAATCTGTCGGTCTGCTTTGGTGTACCTGTATTTTTTTATTTATTTTTTTTACAACCTGGAAAATGCTTTATTTGCAGTTAATCAACTCTATTATTGATAGTATATTAATTGTTAAAATATAAGAAAAGTATAATTAGACAATCACATTTTGTTACTAACGTTACTACAGTTGCATGCATTGGATCCTTTTACTAAAATGGTTGGTATTTAAAAGGAACATGGATCTTTATTAGTTTAATTCAGTAATAATGATCCTGGCTTCACACTTATACATAATTCATCCCTCTTTTCAATCATTGGTGGGGAAACATTATAATGTATGCCACAATAGAAGAAACTCAGCTTAAGACTAACCTGAGAAGGTGCTCAGAAATGACCTCCATCAGCATGGTACATGGTAGCAGCTGATACCCAGGAAGTAAGGGTAGCTCAGTGGTTAGGGCATTGGACTAGTGGTCCCAGGTTCAAATTCACCAAGTTGCCACTGTTCGGCCCATAAGCAAGGCCCTTACTCCTCAACTGTTAGATGGATGGATGGATGGATGGATGGATGGAGAGTACTGTACTAATCCCAAAGGGAAATTGTATCAGGTATATAATGAGATAAAATGGGTCGCTCTGGATAAGGGCATCTGCCAAGTGCCCTTATGCCGTAATGTTAATGTAGCTGCGTTTCAAGTTTCACACCTCTAAATAATTCCTATCAGGAGAGAATTCTCCCTAATAGAGTGTTACAGTAATACTGCATATATATATATATATATATATATATATGCATACAGTTGGGGTGTGTTTCATACGAATTAGATATTATCTATGTGAGGTTAGAAAAGGTCATATTATTTGTATACGTAAATAAGTGGGCAGAAGTTTGCATCCCTGGAGCTGAAGCTGATTCATCACCACCTGTTTCGATCTTGTGTGTCTCTGTCATGAATCAGACCTAAATTTGTTTACGTCCTTCTGCACAAATCTGCGCTAGATTTTTATTTTAACTCTTTTTTAATGCAACTTTGACGAATAAGGGCCACTGTGTTTCTCAAGTGCACGTTCACCTTTTTTTTTCATTCTTGTAAAGTATACAAACACCATTCGTTAAGATCTTCAGCATTTGGGGGGAAAAAAAAGAACTATGTGTCCAGCTAATAGTATTCTCTCTACACCTCTCCCCTGTAGAAACCGGTGCCACTGAAAGAGGCCCCTGTTAAAAATTACTGCTGTTTACAGATGCCCCACAGAGTAAGACATTCATTTTCCACAGTCTAACTTTATCCTTTTATTACTCCTATTATTTTTTTTTCCCTATAGCCCTCCTTTTCTCCGTTACGCCCACTGTGGTGTGTATATATAGTTTATCGCAATATGTGTTTCTTCATGAGAGTTGAAAGAGCAGAGAATAATAGTAAAGTGTATACAGTAGATTATTGCTGATATACAGTTACACCTTGAGCCATATTGACTTGTTTTCTAATAAGTTATAAACCAGATATTTAAATAGCTGGTGCTTGTTGATACTCTTGCCTTTCATGGCCCTGCAATTTGTGTTTTTTTTTCTTTCATTAGTATCAGTGCTGATACATTCATACGCATGAGATTCACCATAAGGCATGCACTCATAATACATGTATTTGTGTTTTGTTTGTTTGTTTGTTTGTTTATTCATTTATCCATCTCATGATGTACGGAGTATCCAGGACAGTTTAGAAATCTCATAGTTTCTTTGTTAGATTTGCCCCGTGCAGTTGATGATGCACCAAACAATCCTTTCCTAAGACATACCACATCCCTGTCTCTTGTTTGTTCTACAACAAATACTTCAAAAAAAAAAAAAAAAAAACTTCTCCCTTCGTTGGCTTTCATTGATTCCAATCTGTTCCACAGGAGCCGATGAACGAGCAAAATTTTGACAGTTACGTGAGCACTTTGACAGATATGTACACGCATCAGGACCAGTACCAGAGCCCTGAGAACAAAGCCCTGCTGGAGAACATCAAACAAGCTGTGCAGGGCATCCAAGTGTAGCTCCCTGAGCCACTGCCTCGTTTTTTTTAAGGGCTTGCGTTAAGCAAGCGCTGATAAGCAAAAAGAAAGAAAAGAAAACAAGGGGGAAAAAAGGAAAAAAAACAATGTAAAAAGTATGGATAATGATTATGATTTTTGCTGCTGTAATTTATTGTATTATCTTTCATTATTTATGATTCTGTTATGCTTTTGAGGGGAAAAAATACACTAATTATTTGTTGCCTTGCTTTAACGATAATTACCAATGGCAAATGTTTTGAGGAACATTCATGTTTTGTACATTTTTTCATATGACCTGACATAATGTGATGTACTGTTTATAGCTGCTAATGTATGCACATTTTAGTGTATATGTATTTATTACTTGTAAACAAAACAAAAAAACATTCATTGGTTTAAAAAGCTTAATGACAAGAAGGAAAAACAAAGTGTTAAAAATGTGGTATGCGGGAACTGTCAAGGGCAATCAGCTAACATAAGCTTTTCCTTTTAAAAATAAGAGGAATTCGATGCGTACAGTGTAGGGTGTTTAATGTATGTTAAAAGTTTTTTTTTTTAATAATATGAAAGAATTTCACAGAGGTTTGTCATTGTGTTCAGAAAACGTTTCGCGGCGGTCTACGTGGGCACTCTAATGAAGTATACATGTTGGTCCTTCATTTTCAAAAACGTAAAAAGAAAAAAATGGAGAAAAACAGATATATGAAGAAAAAAAAAAAAGACAATTTTGTGAAACATCATGACACGGAAACCCACTGGTGTAAAATCCCAAGATTGTGAGAGAAGTATTTCATATCTTCAACCATTCATCTTGTATATTCTTCAAATGTTATTCCCATTTGGTTAATTCCAGTCATTATGGAAAATATTAAGGAGACAATCCAGCATAAATTAGGACTTTACAGTATGATCATAAAAAAAATATAAGTAGGTAGTAAAATAGCATATCAGCAATATATGACAATGAATCAATCATTTATTTAGATATGGGATGCAAATGTTCGGGTATATGCAATTTCTTATTATAAACATCACAGGAAACTGATTAATCTTTTTACTAAATGTAAAGTATTGAGTTTTATATAAATCTTTTACTACAACCATGTTTTACAGTTTACACATGAGTGATCGAATCCAAACGGATGGATGCGTATGCATTGTAATTATGATTTTACATTCCTCATGTTCTGTTTGCACAGGGACACCTTTGTTTCCATGTTTTGATGTTCTACACACACGCACACACACGTTAAGGAGGTGCCCAGGAGCTTGAATTGTGTGGAAAATGTTTTGCAGAGAGTTCCTTTGTTTGTGAATGTTGGAATAAGTATGTGCTGGACTTACAGGGTTAACGTCACTGTCCAATTCATCGCTATATCGATCTTATGCATTATCACGTTAAAAAAAAACAAAAAAACAAACAAACAAAATGAACAAAAAAAAAAACTGTATATCAAAATCAGATGCAAAGCACGTGACATCTTTCTCTGTCAGTGTTATGTGCAGACATAAGCATTACGGTTATGTCATTTTCAGAGTACCATGTACCGAGGGCAGTATTTATTACATTTGTGGAAATCTGTATTTTATTATCACATTCTTGATTTTCTTGGGTTTTGTCTACGGTGAATCCGAAGCACTTTAAAGTCTGAGAATCACGGAAACCTGAGTAAGGTTTTACAGAAGCTTTTTAATAACTTGGACAATGGCATGTTGTACAGGCCTAAAATCCTCAATTAACCGTTGATGGATGACTATAAGAGCAATCGGTTCCAGAGCGAGCAGAACTCTTTACTGGCACGGCCAGTCGAAACGTCTTCACGATGCATATGGAAATATACGTGCACTTAAGAGTTGTAGACAGAAATGCACTTGACCTCAACATATTAAACTCCCCGAGCATGTCCCCATTTTTTTAAATATTGACAACACATGCTGGCATTAAGCAGTATCGTATTAATGCTTCAGTTTAGTGGTTTAAGAGTCGGTTGTGTATACTAAGCATGATCTTCATAAAATACATCAGGTTACCATGCTATCACCACTATACTTAGCTCTTTTCTTTACTCATTATAGGCTAGCACAGCATTTTTTAAAGAGTTCACGCCAAGGTGCTAATCATCCTCATGTATCATGCGTTCAAACAGAATAACAGATCAACTTCTTTCTCTTCTCTCCAAAGCTTTGTGTATGCAGCTGCCGATGTAGTAACGCTTCTAATAGACTGATAGCAAAATTTTCCTTCCATAACCTCTCATTACTAATTCAGCAGGAAAAAGGACAATAAGCACAATTTTGCTGCTCACCTTTTGTTCGAACATATTGTAGTATCTAATTAAAAAAAAAAAAGTTATCTGTAACTATTTAAATAGAAAAACACTAAGTACAGTATCACATGCCTGAATGCAGAATACTTTTCTTATTATTAATTGTGAAATCATCAGGTTACCATTTGAAGAGGACTTCAATGAATCATTTAAAAACAGGATTTTATATTCGAAAAAGAAACATGGCTTTTTCTTATCTTGCGCTCTAACTTTAGCTCTTTTTTTTCCTTTTTTTTTTTTTTTTCAAATACATGGCATGATTTCGGTTGATATGATACTTTTGGTTGATATGATACTGTAAATGTTAAAGATCACAAGTTGCAGTGATATTTCATTCTGAAATTGTGAACTTTGTACAATTTTTATTATGCTGGTGTTGACATCTCTTAATCAATAAAACTTGTGTTGCCACAAAGGCATAGCTCCTTGATTTAGTGTTAAAATATAAGGGAAATACACGCGTCGAACTCGACCCCAAAGTGCTGACAGGGATGCTGCTGCTACCAAGAAGTCTAGTCACTGATTTGTATGCCAGAAATGATTAAAATCTACTTTAAACATAATGGAAGTTTTTAAAGAAAAACTACGTCACACATTTGTCCTTGCTGTGACCTTGATTTTGTTTGAAGCTATTCACTGATTGCAGGGATAACTCCATATAATTACTACTAACATTTACTCACTCATTCTTCTGACAAACTGCTGGCAAGCAGACCAATGCCAAAAAAAACGCAGTGAGCCGAAAGCAAGGGGCCATGAATTGCTGAATATGAGCGAGTAAGTAACATCTACTGTATGTTTGACAAACAAGTAGGAAGTCATTATTGAAGTCACATCTGACCTTGCTGTGACCTTGCTCAATATGGTTATAATAATAATTCCACCATTTGAAGCCCCAACCCTGGAGGTACAAGGCAACTAAGTGCTAACCGCTGAGCCACCATGCTGAGCCGCTAATGGTTTGTATACTAAATTAATGAAACAGAAGAGGAGTTTCTCTCTTGACCCCTCTCGGAAATCTGGTGACCCCACATTGTTAGATTTTTATTTTCTACTGTCTAAAGATGCTCTTGAGAAAATGAGGTGTGATGTTCATAATAATGCACATACAAGACCAGTGTTTCTTGTCCTGGAGGAAATCATGAGAAAGGTAGATGTCCATCTCTCTCTCACTTTTTTTTCACACATATACACACACGTCCCAATCCAACAAAGATTTATCTCTCTCCATCATTATAATCATTGTTTAATATTAACATTCTTTAAACTTGGGTGTACTTTATTCAAAGAGTTTTTTATTGACTTATTTCACAAAAATTTGAAAAAGTAGGAGACAGTGCACTTAGCCATGACAGAGCAGAATGTACTGTACTGGAATAGCAGGTAATCTCAGGATTAGGCCAGCATAGGTTTTCAGTCAGAGGTTACTAAGAGCAACTTTGTAGAGGTTTTTACATTAGCAAAGACTATGTCCGATAAAGAAGTGGTATGCTTTGGCCTCATCGCAATGTGACGTGGCGACATAGCTTAAAGCAGGTTATGGTTGTCCAGGTGGTGCTCTGAAAACAAGGAGTGCATCCCACTCAGGAAGGTGCTGGTGGCACTTCATGCAGTTATGCTCCTAGTCTCAGAACAGGGCTAGTTAATCTTTGACTACCCAAACCCCAGACCAGGGAGCAGACAAACAGGCTAACGTGATCGTCTGCTAGCTGAGTCATCAATCAGATTCCCCCAAATTGTGACTGTGCCAGTTCCCAGAGCTAAACAAAAATGACTCAAAAAGTCTGTTTTGGACCCCAGTGGCGTTTTCTAAATTTGCAAATTTCCTCTCAAACCTGGTCAGCATTTATTGCTGGAGAATTTAATAATCATTTTAAGAATTTAGAAAACCTTCCTAATACAGCATTTATGTCTATTCTGTATTCAGTAAAAATAAATCAGCACATAGCAGCACCCACTTATAAGGCTGGTCACACTCTAGCTCTAATGCTAATCTTCTATTAAATATAGAAAAAAATACAGTGGCTTTTCCATAGTCCGAAGTCATCTCAGATCACTGTCTCATCTTGTTTAAAGTTTGTCTTAATAATAATGTATGTACAGTGCTGGAATACCATATTAAAAGTAGATTCAAATCAACTACTGCACAGAGCTTCATACAGTATGTTATCTCCCAGAGTTATCAGCTTTGATTGGATCACCACCTGACTTCACAGAACTCGATCAGGCGACTAAATGATTTGAGTCAACACTCCATTATACCTTAGATGATGTAGCTCCAATTAAAACTATATATATATATATATATATATATATATATATATATATGCTCACTGGTATAAAGATCACACATGCACTTAAAAAAGACATCTCGAAAACTATAACATAAATGGTGAAAACTAAAGTGCTAGCATTTCAAATATGGAGAGCGTCTTGACCTATAATAAAAAAGTGCTGCTCTTAGAGTTGCTAGATCAATAGATCTCTCCACTCATACAGAACATAACAAAAATGATCCCAGATTCTTATTTAATATTGTAGCAAAAAGAACTAAGAATAAGACCACCACAGAAACATCCACATCAATAACATGCAGTAGTGAGGACTTCACTTTGGGCTACCACAAGGGGTTGCCCACAGAAAACCCTCATTCAGCCCCAAAAGGGCAAAACTGCTGTGGGCCCCTGCATGGACTAACCTACAGGGAGTAGAGTTCTTGTGGGTTTCCTGTGGGCAAGCCATCAATCGGTGCTCCACTTCTGGTTGGAGATCTCCGTGTGGTCTGTTTGGGATGCATGTGGTGCCTGTGGATGGTTTCACTTGACCAACAAGATGGTCTTGGACTCGGCTGAGGCAGACTTCTCACAGACAGTTCTCTGATGGCTTGTGACTTGTGACAGTCATTCAATTCAAACAGTTTTGTATCTGAGCCTCCAATAACAAAAGTGGACTCCATTTAAACTTAAACATCTCTTTGCTTATACTGAACATCCAGACTCATAACACATAGTATGACTATAGATCAATTCCTGCTCTCCATTATGACCCTAATGAGGATGGGTTCCCTGTTGTGTCTGGTTTCTTCCTATTGCTATCTTAGGGATATTTTCCTTGCCTTGTTTTTTCTTGACTTGCTCATCAGGGACAATCTGATCATTGTGATTCATACATATTTCCTCATACATTTTTATACTCATTTCCCAAATTTTCTTTTGATTCTGTAAAGCTGCTTTGAGACGAAGTCCATTGTTAAAAGCCCTATTTAAATAAAACTGAATTGAACTGAATTAAATGACTGACTAAGCACTGGAGTTATCATGTCCTTCATGTCAAAATCAGCCTTTTAGATTTTTCTTTTATAAATAGGATAAAAATGGAGC
>JAQMYG010000020.1:10104896-10123560 GCA_030014215.1 Clariallabes teugelsi
ATTTCTCTTCACCGTACAGTAATCCTCATATCGGCAGCACATTGCAGGTTTTATCTCATTAAAGACTTTGCGTCTTAGTTTGACATGTTAGAAAAATGCACTGATTCCAATTATATTGGCACCCATTTTCTGCAGTAATTTGCATCTAAAAAAAAGATTTATAAACTTATCTCTAAAATAATGCTTTTGTAAGGAGTATTGATTTTATGTTATGATTTTTTTTTAATCTTAGTTATAAATAACTGTTGCTGTATTTAACATGCCTTCCTTACATGCATCTTCTCTTCCATTGTGGCATCACTGCATTGGGGACTATAGTTTTCAATCCACAGATAAGCCATACACAGGGCAGAGACTTTCTGAAAAGAGCTTTAGTCAGAAAGAGTAAGTATTTCCTTCATTCTCAGGGTGTGTTAGTTGCTTTCGGTAGCCGACTCTGAGCTATATGTCGGATTTTCCCCCATCAGGCCTCCTGTCAGCTCTTGGCGCTTTTGTATTGCAGCTCTGTTGTCTACTCAACCTCGTCCTTCCTTCCTCTTTGTTTCTCCCTTTTTTCTTTTACATGTTTCTCCTTTTCTGTCACTGCCTGTCGTCTGTTTCTGCTTCCTCCCCTGGTCTTGGTCCTGTAAGGAGCCAGCACCCGCAGAGGGAGGAGAGCCTGGCAGGGCCATGCTTCTCCAAAATGAGGAGGGGTACTAGCCTGAATGAGTGAGTGTGCATGAAGTGATCACTCTGCCATTCTAGCCCACCGCAACCATCTTACCCATGGGTGCAAAACCAGGCTCTCTGGCCCTTTGGTGCCATGGACTCATCATTACTTCATTTTAAATCTCTGTGATTTGAAAACGGCGTGTTGTTCAAATAAATAATGTAAATTCCACAAGCTCACCTCTGACATCCATCTTGATCTATTTTTGTTTCTACCTTGACCATTTCCTTCCCTTCTGCACATTTGCTCATCTTTTTAATCTTAAATGTGTTTCCTTTGACTGTTCTCTTGGGTATGCGTACGTGTGCCTGTTCGCACATGCTCTGTCTGGCCTCAGTCTGTCTGCTATAGGCAGTGACACTGAGGGTGAGGGGGAGGACATGTTCTCAGATGTTGAGAGCAAGCCCAGCACTAACTCTGAGTCGAGGTGAGCCGGGCTCTAGTCTTCCTGCTAACATTTTTTTTCTTTTACTGCTTATGCTGACATGATACAGAAATCTATCCCACCTGCTAGTAGACGTACCACTATCGCTAACTATTTGCTGTGTCTTTGTGTTGTGTAGGAGAGTAGGACCTGCAAAGGCAACTACTTCACCACTGTCAGATACACCACCTTTAAAGAGTACAGAAAACAACCCAAAAGACCCTGTCACCAGTAAAGACGGTAGGAAAACCTCTACACTTCTGTAAATTGATCACTCGTACTGCCGCTAAAGTGATATCTAACAGGCTACCATACTTGAAATATTTTATATAGTAATCCTGTTTGGCCCATATGAGTCAGCTGTGCAAGTTGTCTTCTTTCTTTGCAGCAATTCAAAGACCTACAGTACAGTATATTTAAGCGAGCGAGCAACTATGAGGAAATCGCAGCTTTTGGTGCAGCTGTTTGTACTTGATTCTAACCAAATACAGGTGTGATCAGAATCAAACAGGAAGTTGACCACAAAAAGCTTGAGTTGCAAAGATGTCATTTGATTTTGCATTTTTTTTTTATTCTGTCCCTCCAGTTATACAGTTAGGTATTTAGTGGTGTTGTGAAAAAATATTTATATACACATAGAAGATACTAGTGTAGCAAAACAAGCAAAATGGTAATATAAATTGAATAAACATATCAATAATATAATTATACTCAAGATGTCCAGGATTATAAAATTAGGATTCAGGACAGTGGGGTTCAGGTTAATTGAACTCATTAAAGGAATGAGGTGAAATGAAGGAATGGTGTAGATGCTTGAATGAATGCATGATTCAGGCTTGGTTAAATTATTCACTGATGGTTTTAGTGTTTTTTAAATGTGCTTTAATGTGCGTTTTTGCACTAAGTTTTAACTTAATTCGTCCATGTTGATTTTTAGGACAGAGTATAGGTAGTAATTTTGGAAATATTGGTGTTTTTGTCAACCCTGTAGTCACTGCTGTAATAAATCATTTGTAGAATGGGACCAATATCTTATTTACCGAGTCTACTCTGTTCATTTAATATTAGAATTTGAGGAAGATGAATTATAAGCCTGTCAATAAAATGTTTTTTCTTTACATTTAGAATTTCAGAAATGTATCAATGGTTAGAGTATTTGTTTTATTAATGGAGTGTTTCTTCTTATACACATTTTTAACCCATGTACGTCCGTACTTTACACACAACAGAACAGACAGTTTAGGGAAGTGGAGCGAGACATTGTCACCATCAGTCAGCAAAATGTCAGCATTTAACACAGATCCGAATGAAACACAGAGTGAGTCTTCAGTTACACTGTGGGAACCTCAATAACACATCTTGTTAGAGCTTAGAGTGTGGGGTTTTTTTTTTTATGTTTGTGGTCTCTCACCCATCCCTTCTTCCCCTTTGCATCAGAAAAAGGCCTTCGGGATTTAAAACTGCAGAAGGAGAAAACTGGATCTTCTCTGCCTGGTGAGAGATCTTAAAATTTTTAAGCCACTCTTAAAAAATGTTAAATTCTTAAGCCACTTCTAGTTTTGGATGTGATATTTAATACTTTTATGTATGTTTGGGTGTGTGTTTTATTTTATTTGTAGTACATTTAGCATGTGTAATGCATTATGTTTTCTGATGCATCCTTTCATTGTTTTAACAGATGAAGAACTCGATTACGACGATGACTTTAACAGGTTAAAATTCATTCTGCTGTGTACAGTGTCTTCTAATGTTTCTGTAGTGAGATGTGGAAAAAAAAACTGATGCAATTTAATTTTAATGATTTTGCTAAACAAAAACAAATGTATTACATTGAATTAATAACAATTAAGCTAGTAAATTAAAGGGATGTACAGTACTGTTTCAAAGGCTTGAGGCGGCACTCCTTTTTTCATATTTTGCTTCCAGAGGGACAGGCTTTCTTGTATTTTTGTATGTAGTTTTGAGGAATAGTTTTACAGACATTTTGTTAGTTAATCCACAACTATGAATCATTTAAGCATAAAATACATCTTATACAAAAAAAGGCATGAAGCAGTGAGAAACTGGTGTAGATGATGACAGATGTCAGTACACCAGTGATGCTGAATGCCAAGTGGTTGGAACAGACGAGAAGGGAAATAAGGTTGCTACAGAGGTTGTTGTATGAACACCAATTTTTTAAATTTATGTTTAGGCACTTTACAGCCTGTTGCAGTAAAACATTTGTTCACGTTTCATTAATTTAATCTACATAAGATAATTTTATTTATTATATGGAAATGGGGCGGCTCAAGACTTTGCCACCGTACTGTGTGTTTCCAAAATATTGAAACACTACTATTACTACTGGAATAAACTACTGTACTATTAACTTGTGAGAGTGTCATGCACAGTGGTGCAAATTATTAAATAAAAAGAAAAGCACAATTTAAAATTTTATTATTATTGAAACAAAGCACTGTTGAATTTTAACATTTATTAAAATGTCTCTTATTGGTCAGAAGGTGTTGGTTATTTTCTATTTCCATGTGCTCTTGAACATGGAAGCTTTAATTTAAATGGCACTATGACATTTTCTTTTCTACCCAGCAAGCAGTAAACAGATACTCATAGCTTTATGATAAAATGTATGCAACATAATTTGTTGTCTTTTTGAGCAAGTAAGATTAGGCTGTTAATACGTTATTAAAACTTAGTTGACTTTACTTTAGCAGCTTTAAGAGCAGCGACTCATCTAGACATAGAATAAGATTACTCTTAACAGATGTTGAAACAGTATGAAGCTACGGGTCGTGACTCCTAACGCTGGGGAAAACCCTTTTCTTAAAATTTTACTATAATTATGTCTATGATAGAAAGGGTTATTTCAGGATTCCTTGCTCTTTTTTTCTAAGACTCAAACTGACCAAGATCTAGCCTCCTTGAGTATCAGAAATGAGAGCATGATTAAACATGGCTGTATTCCAATCTGAAAGGAAGGAAACAAGTAGTAGTCATAATAATGGTAATATATTTTGGAGCATACACTTTATTTAAAGAAGAAAAAAAAAAAGGTGTCTATATACTTCTTGTAACTCCTTGTATATTAATTCCATGATCTGTATGTGACGTATTTAAAGGTTAATAAGTAAACATAAAAAAAAGAATATTGAAACACAAAACATTTGCCTGATCAACCAACCAAAAAAATGAGAGTGGTTGGTTCGAGACTGTTTAAAGCAGCTATAATGTAATGATAACCAAAACAAATCTTTAAATGCACCTTTAAAATAGCATTCATTTATAGACTAATACTTTTTAATTATTGAAAAATCGCTGTAATATGTGAGCAATAAAACAATTCAGGCTGCGCTGTTATTGGAAAATAATCCTCTCAAGGTATCAAATTATCCTAATGTTGATTATTTCCCTATAACAGCATGTCCCAAGTGTTTTATTCCTTATATATTATTAGACTTTTTTTTTTATTTCCTTTATATGATGGTGTTGGTCGTGTTTTCTTATAGGGAGTTTGTTTATATGAAATACACTTGTCTGTGGTTGTGTGTAGCCAGTTGTAGAGCATGGAGTAATAAAAGATTACTCTGCCTAAAACATTTCACTCCTGTTTGATTTTTCACTCATTCTCCATTTGCTTCACAGTCATAACTCGAAGAGTGAGCTGAGCATCAGTGAGGAGATTGAAGAGGCTTCGGTCGATGGACCAGATATCAGTGACAAGGTAACTCCTGATGCATCTCTTTCACGTGGCATCAGATTGTGGCTTTGATAAGAGGTAGTGGTTTACTCTTATAAAGCTGAATATTGTATAACAAGAAGGAAGAGAGAATTGATAAAGTGATAAAGGGGTGGATTCATTTGAACTTTCAGACGTGGGAAAAAAAAATTAAATTTGACACCTGCAGAAACATAATTTTCATTTCTCTCTCTTTCTTTTTTTAACATGTTGTGGTTCTTTAGCAGCTTAATAGAGGACAAATGTTCTCTAACAAAAGCTTCCATTCATGACTTCTCTGGTTCTTTTTTGCAGCTTGAAGAAATCACTCAGGATGTAAGCGTGTCTCAAACGAGTCAAGCTGCAGATTACATGGAAGATGTGGCATGAAAGTATATCCTATTTTGTGTATTTATCTGCGTAATTATGTAAGCTACATGTCCCCAGTTCCTATTAAAGCTCTGTTGTTCACTCCTGAGTTCCTTTTTTTCATGTGGTTTATTGAGATATATTTTGCCGCAGTTTAAAAAAACCAACATTGTAGATTTTCAGCTGTTTAAATCAATCAACAGTGTAAATTATCTCCCGATTGCTGTGTGCATGTGTCTGTAAATTTTAACATGATGCTTCACACCTCAAGCAACATATTAAAAAGACTTTCAAAGACTCCTCCTCGTTCAAATACATGTATGCGCTCAGTGTTGAATGCACACAGTTACGCACAGCAGCTGTGAAGCAAACTTGCGGCAAGCCTGGTAAGCACTTTTGTTTCCTTTTAATTTGCTTTCATTTTATTTTTATTTTATGGTTTAAATTTTTGCTTACAAAAGATTGGTCTGTGTTTGTTTTTTAAAAATACACTGAATTTTCCAAGCAAAATCAAATCAAGGTTACACTTTTAGCTTATTGTCTATTTTTACCATTTTTATTTTTAACTTGGTGAAGAAAAAAAAATTATTGTTATAAAAAAAATGCATAGCTAAGCTAAGTTCTTAAAAAAACAAAACAGTGGTCTATATTGTCATAAAATTATATATAATGTATAGGTAAAATATGGATTTCAAAAGTGGAATTTGGACTGTGTAGTTAGTTAAAACTTTGAATAATTGCGCATTAAATTCTAACATTTCAAACAGTCAATTGTTTTTTTCGCAAACGCTGAATACTATACTTGTTCCTTGATCGGTAAGAAAAACACAAAGGTTACAGCAGCCCGAAATAGTCAATTTGCATACAGCAAAATCCAATATATAACCTTACTCTAACCTCAGGCTCATTATTTTTATATTTCCAGTAATAACCTGCTTTTTTTTTTTCTTTTTTTATCTCAACCTGGTTGTTTTTTGTTTTTAATCTTTCCCTGCATAGAACATATTTTGTTGTTCTGCATTTAGGTTTCAGTTAACTTGTTAGCTATTGGCTTAATTTTAACCAATTTAATTAACTCAAATGGATTCACATTGTACAAGTTCAATAATTCATATATTTGATGAGAGTGGACAGTTTCAGCAGTGGAACATTTTTTTTTTAACGATCCTGTACCCTTTAACTGTGTTTTTATGTCCCCTGTGGTGGGAACCACTAATCTAGATTTGTTTTTTTTTTAGGTTTAGGTGACATATTAGGTTTTATACTATCACAAAATTAATTGATACAAAAACTGATAAAGAATAAAGAATTCATAAAGAATGAATGCTGATGCGGAACCCACTGAAACCACACAGTCCTATAGTTATGTAAGTTCTGGTACATTGCCGCCTTCTGGTAATTCTCTAAAATTCTCAAACTGTATAAATAGGTCATTGGCACTGAATCATGGCTTTTGATGGCTTTTAGAACGTGTACGTGACCTGGTTCCTGCAAATTTCCTCTTTCTGCATTATGAAAATGACGGCTTACTTCAAAGCAACATTAAACCTTCAGATTCTTCATCTTGATAAGTTGTTTATTCACTTCAGAGGATATGTGTGTGTGTGTGTTATGCGTGTGTGCGAGAGAGACTTTTAAAAGAGAATCAAGCCCACCACCTGTCAGTTCACAACTGCACTTATTACTTCTCACCATGTCTTATTTATTTAACAGTGGTGTGTGGTAATGGTCTGTGACAGAGCAGTGGTTCTGTTAAGGTGTTTTTGTCACTGATCAGAAGCTTTGGTTGTTCACACTCCAAGACAACAATCGAGCATGGCCCTTAGCTCTTGGACATTATGTGTCCGGCTGTTACTGTGTGTTCCCTCTCTCCTTCTTTCCCTTGTGTTGCTTTGGTGTCCTGCTATAAAGCCTGCCTACTATATAGGTGAAGCCCCTGTCACTCCTATATAATGATTGCTCTGAGGTGATTATTGAGGAGCCAGAGGCCCTCGAAGAGGCAGAGACTATTGGTTATTAGCAGCACCTTGAAGCTCTTTCTTGCTCTCTCTCTCTTTCTTTTCTCCTTGCTATAACCCTCGCTTAGCCTTGTTGATGTTGGCCTCTACTATCTCTGCTAGCCCTGTCAGCATTTGTTTGTTTAGCCATGTTAACTTAGCTGTCTTATACTAGCCCCCTTGGTTTGAGAACAGGTAAGACTGTGTGCACCTACTTTTCACCACATAGTTATGGATGATCGCTTAGACACCCTAGGTTAGAGGGCAGTTGCCAACCCTTGTATTTTAATTAGCGTAGCCTAGAGTAGTCAGCTAGTGGTTTGCTACTTATTAGTTAGGTTTGTAACTTAAAATACAACCTAGAGTAGTCCCTTTTATTATGTTAATTTCTTTGGCATTTCTCTTACCTTAGTGAGTCTAGTTCTTGTTTTCCTTTGTGTTAGTTGTCAGCCAATCTGTTGTATTTTTGTGTCCATTAAAGGTATAATCTTTTTCTATCTCTGGTTCTGTTTACCTCCACCTAGCAATCCGGACAAAAATTGTTTATTCCTGCATTTTACTCTTAGGCGCCGGTAACCAGTAGGAACGTGACAATTGGAGGCTCGTCTGGGATCCTTGTTTGGTTAACTAGAATTAGCATAGAATTAGATTACTGCTGTTAGGTTTGTGTTGTTGTTTTTTTGGTCCTCAAAGGAGGGATTTGTTGCTTATTTTAGTCTAGATGGTAGATCTGTTTATAAGGATGAGTTATTAGAGATAGCTGTTCATTATGGGGTACACGTCTCTCAGGGTTTAGTTAAAAAGCAGATTCATAGTAAGGTCCTTTCTAAGCTGCTTGAGTTAGGGGTTCTCGAGCTTGTTGATACCACTGTGGAGAGTGTTGATGTCTCTAGAACCCCAACTCCAAAACCTGCTTTGATCCCTTTTCTGCCTCTATCTCTAGAATCAAAAGATGAGGCATGTGCCAAATTATGTGTTGCACATCTCCAAATGGAGGCCCAAGAAAAAGCAGAGGCACTTAAAACAGAGATTGAATTTAGGATGGCTGTGGTAAGATGGAAGGAGGTTTGATTACAGCAGTTGGACTTGAAAGCGATGAAGATACTCAGCTGACCTGTCTCATCATCCGCCACCATCCTCACCGCCTGCGCTTTCTGTAAGGCCTGTCCCCTATGCCTCATTTGGCTCATCCTGCTCGCTCTCCCCCAGACACTCCAAATTTGGATGTGAGTAAAAACAATGAGCTTAGGGAGACTGAAGCAAACACTTATTTCAGTATTTGAGCGTATAGCTATAACCTTTAGTTGGCCCAAAAATGTCTGGTCCCTTTCTCCTACAGTAGCTAGTAAAAAAAAGAAAAAGCTCAGGAGGTGAAGTTATCCTTGCAAGATGGTTTACAGTATAGGGTAGTGAAAGCTGCTATACTACGTGCTTATAAGTTGGTCCCCAAAGCCTACAGGTCCTTCACAAATGTTTGTAGAGTTTGCTAGAGAGAAAGAGACCTTGTTGGGAAAAATGGCTTGCTTCAAGTAAACCAAATGATTCTGACTCCTTACAGGTCTAAGCAACCCACGACAGAACCTTTGGTAACAGCTGATCAGCCCCCTAAAACCAGTCAGCCTAACCAGTCAAATTCTAGCTTTGATGGTGCTTTTTGTCATAAGCCTGGCCGTATAATTGCAAATTGTGCAAGTTCAAAAAGAAAACGGGATAGGCAAAGGCCCCAGCTAGTCCCAGAATATTGCCTTAGCCAAAAACCTTGTGTGTTGGGAATTAAGTAAAAAAAAATCTCTTGATTCTAGATATCAGCCATTTGTAACTGATGGTATGTGTTCCTTGGTTGGTAAAGAACAAACTCCAGTACCCATTAAAATCCTTCGTAATACAGGAGCCACTCAGTCATCTATATTAGCTGGCATTTTATCTTTTTCAGAGCACTCATTCTGTGGAACACATGTCTTTTGTAAGGGGATTACACGATGTAGTTGGTGGTAAGGTTCTACCTGTATTAGAAGTCTTGGAGAGCCCTGCTGAGAATTCTGTGCCAGATGATTTGTCATGTGATCACCCATGGATGTGTTGTGACCTGTGCTAAGGCTCGTTTATTAGAATATGTGGTGGATTTGGCAGATTTGTTTGTTGTGGAAGATGTTAAGGAGTCTGATGTATTGTCCTTCCCTTACTTGTTCCTTAAAACACATGACTCCTGGGCAAAGTAAGAAAATTTTTGTTACATTTTGAGTTACCAGTTAATTGTAAACAACTTAAAGCTCAAAAAACTGATTCTTGCCTAGAGGAGTGTTTTCATCTGTGTGCCCCTGAAGAAGTGGATGAAAGGCAGGTAACGTATTTTATAGAACAAAATGTTCTGATGTACCACCACTCTTCACTGGTTTTAACAGTGTCTTCCAGATTGTGCTACCGTCTCTGTACCAGCAACATGTACTTCAGGAAGCCCATGATCACCCCTGGTCAGGACACTTAGGGATCACAAAAACATAGTTGCATATTCTAAAGCATTTCTTTTGGCCTGCTATTAGGCAGGATGTGATGAAGTTCTGTCAGTCTTGCTACATTTGTCAGTATACTGGGAAGCCAAATCAAGTTATTCTTCCGGCTCCTCTTTGCCCTGTACCTGTAATTGGGGAGTCCCAATTGACTGTATTGGTCCTCTGCCTAGAACTAAGTCTGGAAATCAGTGTTTACTTACAAAAATGGGCACTGCTATTAGGTTTCCAGAAGCTGTTCCTTTATGTAAAATTACTACTTCTGTTGTGATTAGAGCACTCATCATTTTTCACTACATTTGATTTCCTCAAGGTTGGTCAGACGGTTCCAGGAACAAATTTTATGTCTAAGCTGTGTCCAGTCAAGTTCCGGTTTTAATTTCCAATTCCTGGTACATCTTTGTCAGCAGAAATTTTCCAGTCCCTATGTTATCAAAGAAAACTTGGACAAACAATGTTATCTACACTCTTGACTGTAAGTGCAAGACATGTGTCTGTTATGTTAATACTCTGAAGGCATATGAAAGCATCATGGAAGCATCTCTAGTTCTGAAGCCAAGGACTTGAGGAATGGTAAGGTAGTCTTGGTTGGATTAATTTCTGTACCAGATAGTAGGTAGGTGAAGATTCAGATGTGTTAGTACTATGTGCACCTCAAGCCTCTTGTAAATGTTCAAACTCTTTTGGATCATTTGCCTGATCACCAGAAAGGTGATGTTGAGTGCCTAATTTAAGTTCCCTAGTATTTTTCAGGATGCTACTTTTCAAGCCACAGTTTTGCAAAATGACATCTAATTTACCACAACTATACTCCTCAAGCAGCTGGCTGATCATATCAGTTTCACTAAGAGAGCAGTGATGAAGGAAGTGGTTAAATATTTATTGGAACATGGAACCTTGGAGTTTGCCTTGTTTATTGGTCCTTAAACCTGATCATTCATAACGGCTGTGCGCCGACTATAGACGTGTTAGTGCTGTCAGAGTCCCTGATTCTTATGCTTTGCCAAGGACAGATGACCGATTAGCTCATTTTGTGTCAAAGTTAGATTTGCCTAAGGGTTATTGTCCGTACAGCTGACGGCTCATGCTTAAGAAATTTCCATTTTGATGATTATGCAATATACAGTCATGGAGTTTAGACTTCCATGTTGTTAGACTATTCCATATTCCCAGATGCCAGGGTACAATCGTAGTTTGTATAAAAACTTTTGTTCAGTTGTTTCGTTTCTCATGTCTTTGCTTAGGGCATCAAAACCTTTTATTTGGACTCCTGGTTGCCAGCATGCTTTTGACGGTGTAACGGCTATGTTATATGATGCACCTGTGCTTGCAGCCACAGATTTTTCCTAGGCCTTTTAAGCTTGAAGTTGATAGAAGTGCTGTAGAGGTTGGAGCTGTGCTACTACAGGAGAATGCCAGTGGAATTGTCCACCCTGTGAGTTAATTTTCACATAATATTCAACAAAACACCAAGTAGAACATTCTACAATAGAGCAAAAAGCCCTAGCAATGTTGCTTGCTTTACAGTTTTTGGAGTCTATGTTGGTTCCAGTTCTGTACCTTTGATTGTGTATGCCGACCATAACCCATTGCTATTTATCTTATCTGTACAATTGAATGTGCACGTTGTTGCTCATGCATAGTTGTGCTTTGTTTTCGGAAACAGGTTTGCTGTTTGAGGAGGGTGTGTTGCGCGTCATTCTGTTGCTGTTTCTCTGCTCTCTTTCTTTTCCTTGTGTTGCTCTGTTGTCCTGCTGTTGGTGGAGCCCTTGTCACTCCCAATTAATGATAGCTCTGAGGTGACCAATGAGGAGGCCAGAGACCAACCAGAAAAGGCAGAGACACCTTTTTTCTCCTTCTTATAACCTTTCCTTAGTCTTTCTGATGTCAACCGTAACTAGTTCTGCTAGCCCAATTAGCCTTTGTTGTTTAACTTAGCTGTCTTATACTAGCTCCCTTGGTTTGAGAACAGGTAAGACCGTGCGCGCACATACTGTACATTTCACCACGTAGGTATGGACAATTGTTTAGATACCCTAGATTAGAGGATCGGTGCCACCCCTTGTATCTTGATTAGCTTAGCCTAGAGTAGTCAGCTAGTGGTTTGCTACTTGTTAGTTAAGATAGTAACTTAAAATACAGCCTAGAGTAGTCACTTTTATTGTGTTAATTTCTTTGGCATTGTCCCAGTTCTCTTACCTTAGTGGGTCTAGTTTTCTGTTTCCCTTTTTGTGTTTTTATTTTTTATTTTTTATCAGCCATCCTGTAGTATTTTTGTGTACATTAAAGCTATAACCTTTTTCTATCTCTGGCTTTGTTTACCTCCACCCAACAATCCGGACAAAAATAGTTTGTTAATGTTCTTGCACCTCACCCTTAGACATTAGTCGTAGCTGGTTGGAATGTGACTGACATGCACGATGCCTTGTTTCTAAAACAATTTGGATCAAATCTAGCAAATTGATTAATGTAAACATCTGATGTTGCTTTATGATTATGTAAAAATATATAAATAATAAAATGAAATAGTTGAAAAAGCAAGGACTGTTAAAGTTGTGTTCACTTTGATTAAATGTTTTTTTTACTGTTCTGTTGTCCACAGTTCCAAGAGGTAAAAATGAATGGGGATTATAATTTCACCTACACCTATGATGACGAGTTCGAGAGTCCATGTGAGCTGAGTAGTGATAGAGGTCACTCACTTAAGTACTTTCTCCAGGTCTACGTTCACTCCCTTATCTGCATTATTGGTTTCGTTGGTAATACCCTGGTGATCCTTACATATGCTTTCTACAAGCGCACCAAGTCCATGACGGATGTTTACCTTCTGAACGTGGCCATAGCCGATGTCCTGTTTGTAGTGGCCCTGCCTCTCATCATCTATAGTGAGCAGAGTGGCTGGGCTTTGGGTGATTGGTCCTGCAAGCTGTTGCGTGGTGTCTACAGCATCAACCTGTACAGTGGCATGCTGCTGCTGGCTTGCATCAGTTTGGACCGCTACTTGGCTATTGTACAAGCACGGCGCTCTTTCAGATTCCGCTCGAGCATGCTGGTCTACAGTTATATCATCTGCGCAGTGGTCTGGCTTTTAGCCTTGCTCCTGACTTTGCCCACCTTCATCTTCTACCAGAGATACAAACAAAGTGAAACAATGAATACAACATATATGGTATTTCAAGACATGGTTACTAGCAGTCCATATTATACTGAGAAACCACATGAGCTACAAGAGGATAAACACATATGTTTCTTCCGCTTCAATGACAACGACACTGCAAAGCGTATCAAGATGCTAGTGCCAAGTTCCCAGGTTGCTGTGGGCTTTTTCTTACCGTTGTTGGTCATGGGCTTCTGCTACTCCAGTGTGGTGTTCACACTCCTGCAAGCCAAGAACTTCGAAAGGCACAAGGCTCTGCGCGTGGTCCTGACGGTGGTGCTGGTGTTTATCGCCTGTCATCTGCCCTACAATGCAGCACTGCTTTATGACATCATTCACATGTTCTCCCTTACAGAATGCAGCCACTATAGGAACACGCAGCTGCTGCTGATCATCACTGAAAGCCTGGCCTACCTGCACTGCTGCCTTAATCCACTGCTCTATGCCTTCATTGGTGTCAAATTCAGAAACCATTTCCGCAAGGTGGTGGAGGATCTCTGGTGCCTTGGGAAAAGCTACGTCGGGGCGCGGCGCACGTCACGAATCACCTCTGAGATGTACTTGTCCTCCCGAAAGTCCGTAGACAGCTCCGGGAATGAAAATGGCACGTCTTTCACCATGTGAAACGTTGGCTTTGGAAAAATTATTATTATTATTATTTTTTTTAAAGGAAAAAAAACAAAAGAATTTAGTCATTGCATACAAAATGAGTTTAGGAACAGTCATGTCTATTCATGTTAACTTTTTGTATTTGTACATAAAGTGCTTTATATATATTGCAGTCCGCTGTCACGTTATTTCGTAAATGATGAAGGCTTTAAAATCTTTTAATAACTGTATTATTTATCTCGATGGTCAATGGGAAGAAATTGCAGGAGGTGGATTGAAGGTTAACATCGGAAACGTCTAAAGTGATGGTAAAGGATGATGTTGTATCTGAGTGTGGTGCCTGTACGAGTGCAACAGCAGCAGGAGCTTTGCTGAAGTTTTTGAACACAACAGTATGTAAGAGATCTGCAGCTACTGATCAAGCACCTACTGTACTTAGTTCCTCTGTTGTTTGGAGAGTTGATGGACATGGGTCTGAGATATGACAATGTGAGAACATGAAGGAAATGTTATTAATAAAAATAAAGATACTTGTATCACTCTGTTTGCATGTTGGAGTTTTTAGGGCAATTTGTAAAACTTTTTTGTTCGCAAGCAAGATTACAGCATGACTGTATTCTATTGTCAAATAAACTTTTCTTTATTTTTAGCTACAAACTGATTCAATAAATAAAAACAGTAGTTAACAGATAAATGTTATGTGACATGTTTTTCTATTTACACGATTAAGATGAAAATGGTTCTTCTTTGTGTTCACCAGGCACACCGTGACAAAGTTCTCAGAATGAGCTACTGGGTGACTATAGGTTGTCCGCTCTTTAAAACTTCATTAGCTAGTAGCCTATAGCAAACGTCATGTAGAATAGCCTCTTGATTTCATTTGGTTTGAGGTTGATGACTCAAGATTCAAGATTTCTCACTCACTCATCGTCTATACTGGGAGCCTATCCCAGGAGACTTGGGACACGAGGTGGGGTACACCTTGGACGGGGTGCCAATCCATTGCAGAGATCAAGATTCAAGAGACTTTATTTGTAATTTGTACGCAATATGTGTGCATTGGACTTTTTTTTGCAGAAACTGAGTCAGTGATTAAAGAAAAAAAAGTGTGAACATATAATACAAAAAGAAGGATTTAAGCTAAATGGACTATAACACTGTATTAGTTACTTCAAATTTACAAACAAATTGCACTTTGTCTTCAAGGTTTAGTTGCACATTTGATGTCAGTTTTTTAAATTGCACTTTGTTCTTAGATAATAAATAGGTAAAGGATAGTGATTGTGAACTCAATCTCATCATCGTGTCCCGTCAAAAGCCTGTGCTGCTTCATGCTGAAGATTTACTCCAGATTTCTTCCTCTTCCTCGCTAGGAGTTGTTATTTGTCTTGGGGACAGTCCAACCTCAAACTCAGCAACAATCTGGCCTTTTCAAAACTTAAGATTTTTTTTAAAGAATGTTCTCTTCTAGGCGTGCATAAAGAAGGCATTAATCCAAACTGAATAAAAGTAAACAAATAGTGGCCATAACAACTAATTTTTGTGCATACATTTATTCAGAAAACTATAGAAGTCTATTTACATCTCACAGGTGTGTGTATATGTGCAGGTGCAAGATTATTTCCCCATCACTTCATGTGGGAGGCCTGAGTGTACAGATAAGTGATTTAAGAAGGCTTTCTGTCTTAGTGCTGCCACCTATCGTTACTCTGAGCACATCTGCAGCACCCAACATTCTTATTTAGATCGCCCACTCCATTGTCTCTACCAATTTATTCTGGATACAGGTTCTCCGGGTGCCTGGAGCTTATCTAAGGGCATGTGGCGGGGTACACCCTGGACAGAGTGCCAGTCCAATGCAAGGCGCACACACGTTCATTCCCATGTTTAAAAAAAAAAAAAACTAAAGTTTTATTGCTTTCATACATAAAAACTTGATGGTGAACTAAACGCTTGCATCTCAAACATACAGTATTTTCAGCAAAGTCAGTGTAGCCTTCATGTCTGTAGTGAAGAATGGATTTGTAGTTTTGTGCAGCCATAATCACACTATGATGACTATGATGTCATTGCCATAGCTCTGATAATGCCGTTTTTTTATAGTGCTGATGTCATAAATGTGGACATCTGTGTATCCGTGTATCTCACTAAGGATTTATTTATTTATTTATACTTTTATAAATTTATTTATTTATTTTAAAACATCTGGGCCCTTTTGGAGGTCTAAACATGCTCAAAAACCCATGAAAATGGGTTGCCACGCTGCCAGTAGAACGACTCAGAGTCTGGGCCCTAAGCATGGTTCAGGGCTACACAGGAGATTTCACATAGTCCATACACACTTGCACATATACATGTCGAACTCAGTACACTTCTAGATCTCATTGAGCTGAACAATTTTCACTATGCATGTCATGGGCTCAACTCAACACGAGGTCAGATATTTTGGGTCATTTGCAAAATGCACATTTATGACACCTGGACCATTTAATACACACACTACACATCCCACACACACTAGAAACAATAACCGGCCCAAGCACCTGCGCCACTACAATCTTCACTAAATTCGTCCCAGATGTGAGCAACCGGGGCTTTTTAGAAGTCTTAGTGTGCTCAAAAAGCACACAGATTGTATGTTGCGCACAGGTGCAAGCAACGATGACCTGCTCAAGCACCAAATTGTAGAAGGAATTTTGATTTCTCAAACGGGTTACACCTGACGATGCCTTAAGCTAGGTTGATGACTTTCTGTGTGACATTATATTGGGTAATCATATCATATTGTGGCAATCATCATCTTGTGACATCACATTTTTTGACACTGAGTAACATCATCTGGAACCTTTTAGAGTGCACCCAGTTGGCAATGGCACAGGTGCTTGGGCCCGCTCATCATTGCTTCCAATGAATATTTATTATTATTATTATTATTATTGAAATCTGCATCAAGAATTAATATGCCATATGAGTAAGCTGAACAAAGAAAAACCTTCTGGAAAAGATTAATAAATAAACACAAAGAAGTGGTATGTGGCATGGTGACCTTGCACCTCCAGGGTTGAGGGTTTGATCCCCACCTCAGGTCTGTGTGCACAGAGTTTGCATGTTCTGCCTGTGCTTGGTGGGTTTCCTTCAGGACTCAGGTTTCCCCCCACGGTCCGAAGACATGCAGATTAGACTAATTGGCGTTCCCAAATTGTCCATGGTGAATGTACGTCTGTTTGTGTGTGTTCGTGTCCTGTGTTGGGTGTACCCTGCCTTGTGCCCAAAGTCTGGTGTGATAGGCTCCAAGCCCCTGCAACCCCGGCTTATTCTGGCCAATTAGCCCATGATAAACTGTATAGAAGTTGAATGAATGAACAAAGTTGTGGCTCTTGCGCCCTCTTCTGGCCAGTTAGTTAACTTGGTTAGAGTGTGGTGCTAACGATGCCAATGGCATGGGTGTAATCCCCTTACAGGCACCAAGCAGTTTTGACATTACTTCAGTTTACATTACTTATTACCCAGTTTTACAGCCCTGAAGTGCCAGATCCTGAGTTGAAGTGAAGCCAGACAACAGACTGAGTTGTGTTGGACAGCGTCTACACCATCATGCACCTTCATACTACACTAAATTAAAATTTTGAATAAATTGATTGTTTACTTGGTGGTAAATAAGGCTCAAACTTCAAAAAAACACTATGAAACAAAAGCTCTAATCAATGAGAGGAATAAGAAAAAAAATGCAACACTTTGAACAGACGTCTGATTGTGTGCCTCATCATTTTTATACTTATCACCGCTTAAGCATGGTACGACCTAAAATTGTATTTTGTAATGTTTGTAACTCATTGGGGACAGTGGCTTAGTGGTTAGCACTGTCGCCTTGCACCTCCAGGGTCTGGGTTCCTTGAAGTATGTGTGCATGAAGTTTGCGTGTTTTTCCCATGCTTGGGGGCTCCTTCAAATACTCTGGTTTCCTCCCACAGCCCGAAAACATGCAGATTAGTTTAATTGGTGGTCCCAAATGGCCCATAATGTGTGAATGTTTGATGGATTGGCACTTCATCCAGGGTTTTCCTCGTCTAATGCCTTAAGTCAAAGGCTCCAGGGCCCCCGCAACCCTGTATACAGGATTAAGCGGTATAGATGATGAGTGAGTGAGTGTAACCCACCTAAATTAACCTAAATTAATTTAACTAGTGCTTTGGTTCAAGTCACAAAAGTATTTTACAGTTTATTAATGATAAGCTTTTTGTGAGGTGTCCTAATATTTGAAGAGTTATAATTGCTAAGCAAGAGAATTTCAGTGAGTGACAGATATACAGTATATTGTCTATTAGTGCTGAACATATGTACCAATTTTGAAGGAGACCCTCAGAAAGGTTTCAGTGTATTTGAAGACCACCCTAATGAAGATAGATGGTGGTACATAGATGGCGGTAAGTGACAAAGATAATAGAATAGAGCTCTTTTTCGACAACTCAGATGGTTTTATACTGGGATGGTTTTATCAATGTATAAATGTATTTTATAAATGTATTTTAAGTAACAAAATGAGAGAAATTTCATTTAACTTGTTATTGTAGATTGCAGGAGCAAAGATTGCAGGAGCAAAGAGATATTAAATGTATGTATACATACGTACATGGACACAGTATGACTGCAGATCAATCCCTGCTGTCCGTTATCACCAAAATGAGGATGGGTTCCCTGTTGAGTTTGGTTCCTCTCAAGGTTTCTTCCTATTGCCATCTCAGGGAGTTTTTCCTTGTCACTGCCGCCGCCGTCATCCTCGGCTTGCTCATGAGAGACAATCTTATCATTTTGATTCTTACGCATTCACATTTTATAAAAACTTAAATAATTATTTTGATTGTGTAAAGCTGCTTTGCGACAATGTCAATTATACAAATAAAATATACAGATAAAACTGAATTGAAAAAATTTATTAAATGTCCAGTGCTGAGCAGAATGACATGGAGTGCCAAAATTTGTTTCCGGAGTTTTGTTTCTGTTTTTAAACATTCTTTTTTTTTAACTACAGTGGAACCGTGGATTACGAGCATAATTCGTTCCGGAAGCGGGCTCATGTTCCAAAACACTCGTAAATCAAAGAAAATTTTCCCATAAGAAATAATGGAAACTCTAATTATTCGTTCCACAGCCCAAAAAAATAAATACATAAAAATAAT
>JAQMYG010000020.1:10242549-10259945 GCA_030014215.1 Clariallabes teugelsi
AGTGTTCCTTAGTTACCGAAGCACAGATGAAGAACTGCACCCTGAGCCAGGGGTGTGTGTGTGTGTGTGTGTGGAAGGTAGGTGGGAGTCTTTCCCAGGGTTGGGCTTTCTGTGCATGTGTGTGTGTGTGTGTGTGTGTGTGTTGGTGGGAGGGGCTGTGTGTGGATGTGCCTGTGGACTGTGATGTGATGAAGATTACACACAGAGTTCTGAGAGAGAGATCACCGAGGAAGCTTCACTCAGCCGGCGCTCCTGCTAACTAGGAAGCAACACTAATTATCCACACGTTCTCACACACACACACACACACACACACGTAGACGTACACATGCTGGAATAATGGTGTTCTTCGGGACTTCACTCAAATCTATAATTAAATACTTCAAAAAGAAGGGTAAGGTGATGTTCCATGTTTTTAGCGAGTTTTAGCTGTAATGGATGTGTATTACTTTTGCCACATTAGGATATAGCTGGTGTGTGTGTGTGTGTGTGTGTGTGTGTGTGTGTGTGTGTGTGTGTGTGTCTTTCATCTGTAGCTCACAACAGTAGTGTAACATCACTGTAAGAAGCGACACAATAGGAACACAGAGCTAAACGCCGCCGCCGCCATATAGTTTTTGCGATTTTTATTGCTGATTTGAATCAAAGTTTCATTTTATAGAAGTGAGTAGAAAAGGGTTTTGCAGCTACAGTTTGCTTCACACACTTTTGTAGAACATTTTTGTGGTAATTTCCATCCTTATCACAGGTCATGAAGTGGACGTCCTGAGTCTGAGAGTCTCTCAGCTCACGTTAAGATAAAGTCCCTCCACTTTTAAGTGTAAAAAAAAATTTTCAACTGATAATATTGACCTGATCGACCTGACTGGTAGATTGAATAGATTGCTCTGTTTACGTGTGTGTGTGTGTGTGTGTGTGTGTGTGTGTGGAGCACTGAAGGATTATCAGGCTGCTGAATGGACTTTAGGAGCTCGGCGCTCAGACTTGATGTTTAGGACAATGCAGGTTTTTGTGCGCGGCTGTGGCGGCTCGCTCTCCTCTCAGCGCCTGCACTCGGCTCACGTTCGTCATCGCTGTCGGCTTTATTACTTTCGCCAGGACTTTTTTTTTTTTTTTAGGTGACTTTTAGTTTAGGACTTGTATTGATCTACACACAAACCTATCTCAGAAGACAAAATCGCTCATGGTCCTCAGAACTGTCATGTCAACTTTGGAAGCTTTGATCATCATTAGAGCCTGTGTATAGACACACACACACACACACACATTTATGCACGTGTGTGTTGAGCCTGTCCTGTCCTGTGGCTGAAGCTTTGATATTTATTTTCCGGGCATATCAAAAGACCACAATGCTCTTTGAAACTCTTTCTTTCCCAGAACAGGTTGTTTTGTGCGTCTGTGTGTTTTCCGCGTAAGTGCACTTATTAGAATCTGTCATGGTTTGTTAAGTGTTTGAAAATCTGTGTGTGTGTGTGTGTGTTCATGCAAAGTGATGACAGAACCAGCTGCTATTTGTCTTGTTGAGCTGTTCACACATTCAACTGACCACCCAACACACACACACACACACACACACACACACACACTTTTCTTTACATCACTAGGTTTAAACATTCACCGAACCTAGTTTCAGAAATATCTTCATGAAATGTAACTTGTATATTAAAAACATTAACATTAAACCCCGCCTAGGTTTTGGGTTCCCCTTGTGCCACCAGGGCAGCAGATCCTTTGGGTTCTGTTTATTGTGGGATTGGTTGGACTATGTGCTCAATCAGATTGGGATCTGGGGTGTTTGAAGGCCAGATCAGCTTTGTGAGCTTTATGCTCTTTTCCTGCTTGGCCCCCATGTGTGTGTCGGGTTCTTGTACACTGGGTGTCTTGCTGTCGTGGCCAGCATTGACTTTTTTTTGTGCTGTTTTGGATTTAGACCAGAAGGGCCTTAGGTTCCCATCATCGTGTCTCCAGTTTACTGTTGAAGAGTCGGTGATCAGTGTTGCTCAGCTCATCTGTCAGTGGTCATAATGTTATGACTCACACCGCGGTGTACATGCTTCAGCAGCTGGAATGTTGACAGTATTATACATTGCATAGTAGACATATTAATGATCAATAATCTTTAATGAGTTTATTGCAATTGGGAATCTATTAAAAGAAAATGTATTAACTGCTAATGTTTGTTTTGCATCATGTTTCTCATGTGTCTATTCATCTGTACACCACAAGAGACTGGCCTTGTTGCTCAAGCGACTCACAGTATTGGATGTGGAATTTTCAGCGGACTCGTCTTTAAACGCGGACGGAATTTCGAAAGATTTATGGCTTCACTAATTTTCCTTTACATAACTCATTTGTTTAGATGATATGGCTTTAAACTGATCAAAATGTGAAGCCTGTTGCATAGTAAGTTGAGGTAGTGCTGGCTCGATGAATAAGCCTCTGAGTTACTGACGAGAGGGCTTTAACATCTCTGACCCCAGCTTCATAACAAGATAGGACATGTGGGGGACAAATTCCGCGATGTGTAGTAGAATATGTGGTTTAATTAAGACTTCTTCAATAGTTTCTTAACTGTTGCTTTATACTTATTCCTCAAGGCACACGCCGCTCTCCAGTCGTCTGAAGGTTCTCGGGTTCATCACACCATCTAGTAGCCGCTGATCAGCAATGAGAGCTGGCGTTCGTTCACACATCACCTGTTTTAAGCTTTCCTGTGTATTGTAAATGAACATACAGTAGCAGTCTAGCAGCTCTCGAAACCATTCAGTGTCGTAATGGACGGATGACACCTGGAACCCCCTCCCAACCCAAACCCCACACACCTCCTCCTGTTTACCGAAATGCTTCTTCCTCTCTCAATCATTCAGCCGCTGGCATTTCTGCATAGTGCTCATGCATATGTAAACACCAGGGCTCTTACGCTAGAGACATTCACCCCGGCTTCCCCTTCCCCCGGCCCGCCTGCCGCTCCTAATGACCCATTTGCGGCTTTAAGACACGTCTCTGTGTTTAGACACGGCAGGACGAGTCGTTCAGGATCTCCTCCTCAAAAGGCGTGCTGGTGCGTGAAGGCAACTGAGACAGTAGGGTTTGGAGCAAACTGTAGGATCGTTTTAGCTGGAAGTCATGTCGAGTTTACAGATGGAGAATGTGAGCAGCATTTGGTGGTGTGTCTTCTTTTTTTTTTTTTTTTGATTGTTGTGTTTTTGGTATTGAGCCTAGTGTGTCACTCAAAGAGTTTTTTGTGTCTGCAGACTAGTCCAGATCTTATTCTGTGTAACATTCTAAAGACGTTTTCGCATTTTTGTAGGATTCAGTTTAATCGAAGGCGATCGAGATGTTTCTTTTCTGACCGTGACTTTGTTTCGTCCGCAGCCGTGTCTAACCTGGACGAGGAGAGTAAGTGGACAGTTCACTACACGGCACCGTGGCACCAGCAAGAGAATGTGTTCCTGCCTTCATCCAGACCAGCCTGCGTGGAAGAGCTGCACCGGCAAGCTAAAGTCAACCTCAAAACAGCCCTCAGAGGTGAGATACCAACACCAGAGCTTCTCATGGCTCCTCACGGTTAGGACGAGTGATTCGTATAGCGCTCACAGCCCAAGCGTTCACAAACCTTCTGCGTGACCTCAGATTACCTCTTGAACAGCTTGAACAGCTCTGTTCCATGTGACCAGAAGTATTAAGACAACGTGTATTATTAAGGTTCTTCCAGTGTACAAATCATGTGATGTCACTAATTAGTTCTAGCATATCCTGCTGAAGAGTCGTGCCCATTGGGATCAGTTGATTTAGTTAATGGGTTGAATAAACATGTGGCAGATATGAACTTTTATTTTCTAAAGGAAGCGATCAAGCAGGCATGGATTTAGGGAGTGACGCCAAAGTAATGCAGACGTCCCCAGGAGTTTCTGAAGAGTAAAGCATTTCATGCTAAACATTACTTGTAGAGCAGTTCCATTACAGAAATAATAAATTATTCTTATTATCTTGATTGTCATTATTTAAAAAAAATTGAGAATGTCTTTACATTTACATTACAGCATACTCCCTTATCCAGAGCGATTTTTTTTTAAAATCTCATTATACATCTGAACAATTGAGGGTTAAGGACCCAACAGAGGTAATTTGTCGGTGGTGGGGTTTGATCCTAAGACCTTCCAATCGGTGGTCCAATGCCTTAACCACTGAGCTGTCCCTACCATTGAATTTCACTTTTGTCTCAATAATTTGTAAAAAAAAAATTTAAAAAACTACATTTATAAAACTTTAATCTAATCTAACACAAATCTTCACTTTAGAAAAAGGTGGTTGAGCAGGTAGTGATGTCATCTCACAGCTCCAGGGCTCATAAGCTGTCTGGAATTTTTCCTGTCCTCCCAGTTCTCCCAGGTTTTTCTGGGTTTTCCAGTTTTATCCCACCTCGAAAAAAATATTCCGGTAGTCTGATTAACTCTAAATTGCTCCTAGGTGTCATGTGTATATGTATGAGTGTCATCCTCTATGTATTCCCACATACTGCTCATGATGGGTTCTGGATCCACTACAACCTTTCCAGGGTGAAGGAAAATAAAGTGATTTTCAAGTATTCAGCGCTACATGCCCTAAAGCTGCCAGAGCACAACTTTTATGCTGTGCTGTTTGACTAAATGCATTATTCAGCACAGGGAGCGTCAGCGCTGTACTGCAGCAGGTCAACACCATGCTGAGACACTCGTGTTTGCAGTGTAGAGGAGTTCTGACGACAGATCAGGTGATTAAGATGTAATGATGTACTGTAAGTTAGATCTGATCCTGAGTCAGGAGGGGTAACATGAGCAGACCTTCAGTGGGCAGGTGGTCAGTGTGCTGCCTGGTTAATGATACAGTAACAGGTGTTACTGTACAAGTGACATACAGAGAGAAGAACTGAAGATTTATGTGTGTGTGTGTGTGAGAGGAAGGGGTACGACGAGACATTTTTATTACCGCCCCACACACACACACACACACACACACACACACACACACACACACACACACACACACACACACTGACATCGATCAATCCTAGGCTTAGAGGACTGAAATGGAAGAGTTTGCTGTATGCGTGTGTGTTCAGGGGAAGACAAAAGGGCTGTGTGTACGAAACAGGGAGGAGTCTCCTGAGAATTCATATATCAGATAACCAGGGTTGATTTCATACCTTTATTCTCTTTTACCTTCTTATGTTACTTCTCCCCCTATCCTGGCCCGCTTTTTTCTTCTTTCTTTCTTTTTAACCTCACACACACACACACACATATACACACACATATACAGTATACACACAAACACTTTTCATTGTGGCTTTCTACACTTTAGGGCACTTTGTTAAAATGGTCTGCTTCTCGTGTTTTAGAGCTGAAGGGAAGTTTTCATGCATATGTATCCCATCTTTTAATGCAGTATATATATATATATAAAAAGTATATATATATAAGTATATATATATATATATATATAAAGTCTATCACGCAGAATGGTTTGATGCTCTGTAGTGTTTCATTCTCTACTTAACATTTAATTGTGGACCTTCTCCCAATACACATAATGTCCTAGTCCTAACATACTGTCTATGCGGCTTGCCCACACTGTAACGGTTAACATGAATTCAAACTAATACCTCCTATTCCGTAAGGACTTTTTAAGATAAACACAAGTTGTGTTATTCCAAGGGTTTGCGTTTCATTCATGATGCTCAGGTGACTAAACGTGGGAGTCTCTCTGCGTCAGCGCACCTGGGGAGACGTCCCCCTCTCGGCTTTTTTGTTTCCATTGCCTCACTGACTTTTGAAGTTGTGTCATTATCATCAGGCAAATGAGAGGCCGCACGAATACGGTAGCACAGAGCTGATTATAGAAGAGGCTTCTGCTATCCGAATGTGTGAACGTGTCGTTTGGAGTAGACACACTTATCTGCATGGTTAATGGAGAGTAGTGTCGGAAATCTGCCTGGATTCCAAAGGGACATCGGGCTGCCATCTGTAGCAAGCAGCATGAAACCGAGACACACTCCTGTGGTTGAGTCGCACACGCCCACGCCGCCAGACTCGCAGGGGTAGACGTGAGATGTTCCACTTCACACGTGCTTACATACTGTGCTGTTTTTTTTTTTTTTTCCACGCATTTTTCTGCTTTTATGAACTTTGAGAGATGTGCTGTTTCATTTCAACCACTAGAGGGAGCTCAAGGGACACTTATATAGACATCCCTCATTCTCAGGTTACCTTGCCTACATAAATGACTGTTTCTTTTGATGTCACTAATCTTTAACACAGATTTCTTTGTTCTGACCAGGTGTGTGTGTGTGTGTTTGTTTTGCAGATTGTGATAAGCTGAGGAAGGATGGCTTTCGCAGTTCCCAGTACTACTCCCAGGGTCCTACCTTCTCAGGCCCAGGCCAGTCCCGCATCAGCCAGATGGAGGATGAGGATGAGGATGATATTGATGATAAGGTGAGACACCATGGCGCATGCAAACACCATCAACTCTGAACTTTCTGAATAGTTACAGCGTTCTATGTGTTAAGTGGTGGTGTCAGAATCAGAATAACGGCCCAGTTTTATGATGTTTTATTTATAAAAAAAAAATTGACAAGACCCTGAAATTGTGTCAAATATACACATCGTCCAAGATGTTATTTACTTAGTATAAAACAAGTTTAAAAAAAAATAATCTACAAGCATAATAAATTAATATACAAGCAAAAAACTAAAATATCTGTATATAAGAAGAAAGGCATCTTAACCATTAATCAGTCTGAATAAAAAATGCATCATGTAAACACCTCAACTCCGACCCGGCTCCATCAGAATTCTGAATTTTCAGTCAGATTGTGTAAATCTTAGATAATCCGTTCAATATTTGCCATGTAAACAATTACATTGGAATAAATATTGGAATAAATAAACTCTTTCTGTGCCCTATGTAGGGGTAACATTAGGTGACATAATGAATTTCTAGAAAGGAAATTTTGCCTCCATTCCGAATCAGTGGAATGAGGAAGTGTCCCTGAATGGCCTGAAAATCTTCATTTTTGTGATTTTTCTAGCAGATTAAAAGCTGCAAGTCGCAATCAAAAAAGAAAGAAAAAAAAGTTATATTCTAAAATTGTCGTGAGCATGAAAACACACTTTTTGTCACATGTAAACAGTCAACTTAAAGTGTGTAATCAGAATGATTTCAATCAGATTAAAGTAATATTGTCCATGTAAATGTAGCTCATGTGACGGAGATGAGTGTACATGGAGGAGTGGAATATCTGTAAGTCGTTCTCCAACAGCCTCATCTCAGGTTCATACGTCCCTTTGTTTTCTCTCGCTTAGTCTTTTATTAGTGTTGTCAGCCATGTGTTGCTGCCTTGCCTCTGGAGACGCACCACCACAAGCCACCTTTTACTTTCAGCTTCGAGCATTCATCTTACTTACTGGGATCTTAATGGAATAATGTGGCTGTGGATGCAGAATTACTGGGAGCCCGGCGCGATCTATCATCTGTATATTACTCACATCTGTTCCAAAACCTAATTAGATCTTTAGCCTGAGTTGAGTTATTATTAGTTGTTTATTCTACACAACAACAAGCACTAAAGTATTCATACACTTATACAGTGGTCCTGGTATGCTGATGTGTGATGAAACTCATGGGGGGGGAAAAAAGGCATTTTTCCTAATTCCTAACCATTTAATTCCTCTTCGCGGATTTTCCCGTCCCTCGGTGGTGATTGCGCCGAAGGGATGTTTTTCGCTCGTCATGCTGCATAACTACTATCACTATAGGTGTCCGTGTTTTAATGAAATCCAGCTGCTTCAAACTATTCCATTCATAGCTGCTGCTTGTGCTCGGAGACATAATTCACAATGCCGGAACAGGTTTCCTGCCAGAGTGAATTTCCGACTTCATCTCCTGCGTGAACGTATACTGCATGTCCGTTTTCACAAACCTCCATGTGTCCGCGTGTTCAATTGGCCGTGAAACCGCTCTGTGTACTCATAAACTTTCAAAAGGTCAGGACCGCTATAAAGCACCTCTGGACGGAAGCTGAGCAGTCGGCACTGATTAAGTGAGGAAAAAGCTGATCGCTAGCCGTCTACTACTTATTCGCACAGTTTCTGTTATTTTCGTTTGTCTCAATAAAAAAACAGTTCAAGACGTCTTTTTTTTTAGACCCTTTCACCTGACTCTACCTTTTACTTTTCTTCCAGTCGAATGCCTCCTCTGCAGAAGGGGACAAAAGCTCCAGCGCAATGAGAGCAAACGGTGCAGTAAAGGCCGTCGGGGATGAGGTGGACGGACAGGAGTCGCGCTTCAAACCCTTACCCACTCCCGAGGAAAAAATGAGACAACAAGCTCAGGCCATTATGACCGACATCGTTCCCATCAATGTCACAGGTAAGAATCGCACCCTAATAGAGGTGTCGATATTAACCGTCATGGGATCAGCTATAGAATTTACACCGTAAGGTGAGGTGAAGATCAGACCACTGTGAGTTTGCGATCTCTCCTTTCTAGGATTTTTTTTTACTTTACGAGTTATCGCTATTTCGGTGGCTCGTATACCCGCGTGCACCAACATTAACACCACTGTGGTGCTGTATTTAAACTCGTAATGTAAACTTCTTTCTCTCTTCTTTCTTTTTACTAACCTGAGCTTTTCCATGCAAGAGAGCCCTAATTCTCTTTCTGATCTCAGTCAAAGATCAAGCATTAATCCAGCCATGTACAGTACTGTGCAAAAGTCTCGAGCCCCCCTCGTTTCTTTCAATTTTGTTTCCAAACAGCCAGTTTTTCTTGTAGTTTTAATGCATCTTTCTTGCTGATAGATTTTTGGATTTTTAGCGATGCTGAATAATGATGAGAAGAAATGAGGTTGCTGCTGAGGTTGTTACATAATCAATCAATTTAAAAAAAAAAATGTATCTTTAAGCGCATTGGAGTCAGTCTCAGTAAAAAAAAAACATTGTTCTCATTTCTTTACTGTACGTAATTTCATTTAATTTAATATGAAGGAATAAGGCGTGGCTCAAGACTTGCACAGTCATACACACCCACACTCAACATACACACAGTTGCTGGGTGTCTAAACAGCATGAATATTATATGTTCTATATGATGTGAGTCTATAAGCAGTACAGCATGATCTATTAAACAAACTGCTGTGCATGATTGTTTTCTTTTATTCATCCTTCTGCGTATCCTGTACAGGGTCATGGAGATTTTAGGCACAAGGTGTGGTACACCCTGGACAGGGTGCAATCCATCGCAGGGCACACACACACACATTACATGTACTTTGGGAACACAATTAGCCTAGAAAATGTTGAGTTTCCTTCCATTTTTGTTTTTTTCTTTCAAGTTGTCTCGTGCATCGTGTTTTGATTTATGCATATATGTGTGTATACCCCGCATGAGAAATGCATGCTCGTCACTAACTGCCTGTCTGCTCTCCACACCCGCGCTCCTCGCCTGGTCTCCAGGGCAGACGTTTGACCGTCAGGCCAGCGTCCGTCGCTCCCTAATAAACACTGACACTCTGACCCGTCGGCCCAAGAAGGTCAAACGGAGAACGACTATTTCAGGTTTACCTGACAACGTTCAGCAGGAACTAGGTATGGTTTGGCTCGACCAGCTTCCACCGTTGCTGCTCCTGCTTTGCCTGCCATCATCTAGCCTTCATGTTGTAATGTAGTGTAGTGCCCAGTGTCAAACTCTTCTTGCTAGTGCTTCATAATCTTCGTCAATGTGCAAGCTTTTTGCTTCTTTACTTTTGGTTCTGTTTCAGAACAATCAACTCAGAGTCTGCTTTGAGCATCCATCATCTTCTTCCCAGTCCAGCTCTATGTAGTACTTTTTACATCACATTCTTTTTTACAGCTTCTAGTTCTTTGCTCTATTGCTTTCTTTTTTTCCCCCCATTTACACAGTCTGCATTTTTCATTTTAACCAGTGCAATACAGTATTTATTCTTAGATCCATGTTTTTCCTGTTACGTAGCTTTAGCATCCAGCACCTGCCATCATGTCTAATCTATTTACAGTCTGCACCCTGGGTCATGGTATCCTGGATGTGAAGATGATGTACCACATTTTGTAATTTAGCCCACTGGAACTTTAGGTTGATCCACTTTTCAGATTTATCTGGCAGATCGTTTAACATTTTTGTGGTGGTATAAAAAATGGAAAATGGTGGTCAACCAGGATTCAACAACAACAGGGCAAAAAGAAATGTTTCTGGGCAACTCTTTATCATTTTCTTAACATACACATGGATCTGTTGCTGCTTTTAATACCATTTCTTTCCATGTACATGCTGCATTGAGAATGCCAAGCCTCCTTATGTAATTGTTTCTTTTGCATGTACATAAGCTGTGGGTATCAGCTTTAAACATCCTAACCTTTGAGCAGAAGGGTGTGGGTACAGCATTGTTCTAATCCTGGTTCCTTAATCCATAGCGAAACTGCTTTAATTCCCACTGCAGTGGTTATTTATATGCTGTACCATTCATATACAGATAAAAGCGAAGATAATGTAACCATGATGTTTAAGTAACTGTTGAAAATACTGTCCATGACAACATTTTGTATATATATATATTTTTGTAACGTGTGTGGGTGTGAGTAATACTGAGAAAATCTGTGCTGCTATTTGAGCTGCCCATCCCACCTCATGGTCTTGGTTCTGATCCGAGACAAATGCACATTCACTCATGCACTCTCGGGACTAGGCAACGTTACGGTAGTCTTCCTCCAGGCTATCGGTTCTAATCAAAATTTCCACATATTGTTAACATGTCAGATGTGGGTGCAGCTAATCAAATTAATTAGTGCTCTTAATAGGCATGCTTCAGTCTGATTGACAGCAGATGTCAAGAAGAGATGAAGTGAGGAAGGGGGAAGGGAGCATCTGTAGCAATGCTCATGAATGTTTCTCATTACTGTTTCTTCTCCACTGCAGCTAAGGGACGAGGAGGGGAGCTCCGACCACAGTCCATGTTTATTCCTGGACCGTTTTCAACATTGGAACGTTCTGGGAGTTTGAGTTCTACGCTAAGGCGCTCTGAGGTGAGGGATTCCGGGTGCCAGACCGAGGAGGTAAAAATTGTTCCACCGTCTGTAAGGAGGATCCGAGCTCAGAGAGGCCAAGGAATCGCTGCTCAAATGGCTGGCTTGTCAACATCCGCGACCAATATATCTACAGGTGCGAATGACCATTCTCCTGGATCTCCTGTGCATGTCATGGCTCCTCGATTTAATGGTGATCCTCAGCGCTTCCACAGCTTGCCACGGGGGGCCCGGGTTTCGTTGAACACAGATCTTTTGAACAGCGGGAACTCGGTTAGGACAGAGGATAGTGCCGTACCAGCATCTCGGCAAATTGGAAAGCTCCAAGTTGATGACACTGCAGTTCACATGAGGAACGCCCCTAGGACTAGCACTTCAGCCCGCCCAAAATCCCAGGAGGTATGGGGATCACATGGGGACTGGGGGACTGCATCTGTTGTATCACCTCATGCAGCTTACTCAACATCGCTCATCCCCAATGCAACATTGTCATGTTCAGCTGAGGTGATTTCCCTTCACTCGAGCCCAGGGCAGCAACTGCATGCAAGGCCTCTCAGGATTTCATCAAGTATCAATGGAGAAAGCTCCACCAGTGTGGCAACCAGTGCTGAGACAGGAGAGACAGACATGCAGGAAGCCCGTCAGTCAGATAGCAGCTTAAATAGCCACAGCACCCTTGCTGCAGGAACAGCATCATCAGATGAGCAATGGATTTATGACACCCCTGAGAATGTCTTGCCCAGAAGACCACTCACCTCCAGCTGCTCCACTCCTATCAATCATCTCTACAATAGCCTGGAGCGGTCCTCTAAAGGAACAGACTCCAGTTCACTCTACTCCATGGACAATGATGGTTACTACACTTCCATGCATCTGGACTCGGGTCTGAGATCAAAAGGGCCTAGCATTGCAGGCAGGGCAGCACGGCATAGCATGTATGAGTACATAGGCCAGCCAGGTGACCGTAGCAGCATTTACAGCAATCAGTCGCTATCTCGATCCATTTCCCTCCGCAAGTCTAAGAAGCCACCCCTCCCACCAGCACGTACAGACTCCCTGCAGCGTAAGCCTAAGAATAAAAATGGTGTTAATGCTAGCAATGGTTCAATTCTTAATGAGTCACTGATTGCTACACTTCAGCAGTCGCTGCAAAATGGGTTGAAAGGGAAGGGGTCTTTGACCTCATCATCTCAAAGCCCTAGTAGTGACTATGAAGACCCCTGGATGTTGCGCCCTAGGAGCCAGAGCAGCTTAAGTGCAAGCAGTAGCGGCGTGTCAGCCGCAGGGGTGGCTAATGTTTATTCCATCTGTCATGTCACACCGTCACAGAGTGACACCAGCAGCCTGCGGTCTGATTACGCAGAGTCTTGGGGCTATTACATGGATTACCCTCGTCTGCATAGTGATCGGGTACAATCACCAGCACTTACAAACTTGATGTCTAATGGAGGACAACCTGATGTAGTGACAAATGGACCACATATCCACAATGATATTCAGAAAGCCCTTCCTCCTGCTCAGGGCAATATGTCAGCAAAGCCTCAGGTAAACACATCCTCACCAGATAGGGTACATCGATTGACCTCCCCTTCAAGTGGATATTCAAGTCAGTCCAACACTCCAACAGCTGGTACTCCTGTTCCCACGTTCATGAGGTCTATGTCACCTTCTGGCTGTAAGCCCAAGCCACGTGTGCCTGAAAGGAAGTCCTCTTTGCTCTCGTCTGTGTCCATCTCCTCTTCTTCAACGTCTTTATCTTCTAACACTTCAGATTCTAATAGGAACAACATCCCCCCTCTACCTCCACCACTGCCTCATTTATCAGGGTCTCTTTCACCGCTAACCCATGAGCCTTTCCCTCCACCTTTTCCCCCCTGCAGTCCAGTCTGCACTTCAAGTCAAACCTTTCCACCTCCACCTGCTCCTCCTTTACCCAGCACCCCACGTCATGAAGTAATATCCTTAAGCCCGCTCTCCATAGATTCCTCTCCAGAGTTTCCCCCTCCTCCTCCAGAGTTGTTGAATGACGACAGCATGCTCCATAATGGATCCTTTAGCCCCACTCTTCATCCACCCCTACCTCCACCACCTCCCTGTACTGTAAATTCTCATACTCCCCCACAACCCCCATGCTTGCCTGCATTGACTCCAGTTATACCTTCTTCTGCAAGCCTAAAGGGAATTAAAGAAAGACTCAAACCAGTAAACTCAGACAGAAGGTCAATGTCCATTCATTCTGAAGAGATTGGCAAGCCTGGGATGCCAATAATAACCCCGTTTGCTCTCCAAAGTGTGCAGCTTCGGTCAGTCAAGCAACCAGAGAAAAGGGAAGACAACAATAAATCTCAACAGGTGGAAACTAAGCAGATTTCTACTAAGCATGGCACGACGGAGAATTTTAAACAGTTAGAGGACTCGACTGTTGTGTCGAAGCAACCTTCTCGCTCTACTCCTGAAATAAACGGAACAATAAAATCTCCATCAACAGAGAATATACTCGCCAAAGACAAGAACCAAGAAGAGATACCACCTAAGACAAATCCAGGAGAAAAAATTCCCTATGAATTGACTAATTGCCCGTCAAGTGACTTCATAAGCCACCCTGAAGCGGAGTTGGATGGTATACAGAGGCAGGAAAGGAAACCACAAAACACCACACCCAAGAAAGCACCTCCTCTGTTGTCCAAAAAGCCCAAACTCTCCAAAGTCTCCGCTATCGACGCAGAGCTTATTGTAGAGGACAAGCAGACACTGCACAATGAGGAGAAGGAATCTTTTCAAGAGACAATAAAAGTTCAAGAATCCATGCCTGTTTGCGAGGAGGTCGAGAACAATGATGACACAATTTTCGCATGTGAAAGCATCACATGCTCGGCTGATAGTCTGGTTGAGGAACCTTCTCAGACTCCCGTCATTCTGGAAGCCTCTGCGTCTGCTGATGATGAAATGGACTTTTCAGAAGGAGAAGAGGAAGAAAACGGAGATGATGACGAATACGCAATAAGTAGCACTGCAACATCAGTCTGCTCCAAAGACGATGGTGAGTGAACATTTTCTAAATTTGCTCTCAGTGGTCATTTGTAAAACTTAGTGACAGAATCATACATTTTTCAGTACTTTGGTTCTTTTTTTAAATGCTGGAAACACTAGACATTGTCAGATGTGTATGTTATACTTTTGACGAAGAGCATGGGAGTACCTTTGAGAAGTCAGACTAATGAACACATCAAGTGATTTTTATTACCTCTGTCATATGGTGAATAATCGGTTTTAAACTCTTGTGAACTGGTTCAACTGAATATTATCATGAGCTGAATTTCACCTTTCTGGGAGCTTCCAAGGGCAGTGCAGTTGTAAGCGTAATGTTTATCTAATTCTAGTGAACTGAGGCAAGGGATTATGCCCACCTCCTCCCTGGGCGAATCGGGGCTTGTGGCACACTACTGCAGCAGGCATTTTAATGAATTCTTTCTGTTCTTCCTGTCTGTACTGGCATTTGACGTACATCTATCATCTTCATTTACTGTTCCACTAACTTCCTGTTTGTCCAGATCCTTTTCTCCTGTCCTCTTGTTCCTTTTCTCTTTAATTCCCTCATTTCTGTTCCCAGGGTTATTTTTAAATCCTGTTTCACGCCTTTTTTTTTAAATCTCTTCCGTATTCTTCCTTCATTAGTTTCCTTATCCTTACATCTGTGACATCCCACTTCCATCATGTACTCTGTCTCTTTCTCTTTCCATCCTGCCCTGCACATCGTCATAGTAAAGATAGGATGGGGCAGTCTTCCCAAGGGCTGGCTGCTTAGTGTGGAGGGGAGGGGTATATAGGGGCTGGGAGGGGGGAGGAAAGAGAGTGGATAACATGAGCTACATCATCTCAGGCAAGTGCAGATGAGAGAGCAGAACGAGAGGACCGGATCAGAGCAACTCAACTTTGATGGAGAGGTGGATTCATCTATGAAAATGTAAGAGTTAAGAGAGTTACTGACTGTTCTTTAAGGCGAGCATTTTGTCCTTGAGTACGACTGAGAGCGGCAGGGTGGCTGCGTTCGAATGCGATGCTTGCTCGAGTAGGATAAATGTGTCATTCTTTAGATTGTCCTTTTTTCTGACATTGAGTATGCTTTGCAGCTGTTGTGTGAGAGTTCTGAGCAAGTATTCCGTATTTCTGACTTGTGCCGTACATGTTAGCGTGTTTGACTTCTCTCCCTCCAGAACGTGTGGTATGTATTTTTTTGTCACGCTTTCTACCCACGTCATGTAGATGCAACATGCTTTCGAGTCGGACAGGCTCCGTGCCATCTCTGGAATGTGTGCAATGTGTGCAGTGTATGTGGCTGTGGGTGCTTGTTTTCCTTCTCCATAAGAAACAGAGTGTGTCAGCACTCCAGAGCTACACGCTCTCCCTGCTGTCGATATTCATTTGCCATTCATATGTCTTCCAGGTGAAGTATTCGAGTCCAACTCATCAAACTCGCCCCAGACTCCCAGCGTTAACGGTGACGACTCTCAAGACATGGTTACTCCCACACGGCCTCGCACCACAGAGGACCTCTTTGCAGCAATTCACAGGTACGCACCTTTTTTTTTTTTCTTTTTCTTTTTGTCCTATCGGTTCTCTTCTCGTCCCTAAGCTCCTGTGAGTATTCTTTCCTAACTTTAAAGCAGTGCGTCTTCCTGATTCTCTAATAGATCCATCAAAGCTGGAACATAGCGAGAGGCTCGTCTGGTTTCTCTGTCAGATTATACGCTTCTCAGCTGCAGGGTTAACTGAATTAAGGAGTAAGAATAAGCTTGTATACTGTGGATCCAGTCACTGCACACATCTAGGGTCAAATGTGTTTGTTTTTGTCAGTGGCCTGGTTTCTGTGTGGGGCATGAACAGTATGTTCTGTTCAGTGTGTACGCAAAGACAATTGTACAAATGCAGGAAAAATGGATTAAGGAATAATGGATAAGCAAACACACATTGAACACACACTGTGTGTGTGTAGGCCATGATCTCACCACCTGGCACTGAATGGTCAACTTAGTACCTCTTGCTTTGTACATTTTTACATTATGTGTCCTTTTATTTCCTGTTTTCTTTGAGTTTCAGTTTAATATGTTGAAGTGGTCACACAAACGGTTACTGATTGGAAGGTTGAGGGTTCGAGCCCCAGCACCACTAAGTTGCCACTGTTGAGCCCTTGAGCAAGGCCCTTAACCCTATCTCCTCCAGGGGTGCTGTAACCTGGCTGACCCTGGGCTGACCCCAGCTTCCTAACTGGCATATGCCAAAAAAATGATTTCACTTACATGTGACAAATAAATTCATATTATTATTATTAGTATCTATCTGTCATTATGGAATATCTTTAAGGTTTCATTAGAGTGTTTTTTTTTCCAGTTATAACTAGTCATTTTGAAAGAAACGATAATGTTTCCAAAGGCAAGAATCTCAGCCAATCCCCTGTCCTGCACCACTGTGCTTAACTTGTATGTATCCTATACAAAGATTCATGTCTCTTATTGTCTTCTTCCATTTGTTTCTGTCTCCCTTCATCTCTCCTGCCCACTCTACTGCCCAGCTCAGACCGTGAATGGCTGGGCATGAATGCTCCCCAGCCCCAGAGGTGCGGTCTGGCAAGTAATTGGCCGTTGGTGTTCCCCCTCTCGTGGTGGTGCCACAGTGGGATTACCCTTATAATCCTTTAGCACTGTAATACATTTCTGCTTGATTCCCCTGCTAATCCCTTTGTCCAGTAATCTACAGCGCTCGTGCAGATTTGATTTCAGAATCAGAACTAGTGGGTATGGTACTTGGGTCCATTCTCTTCTTATTTACAGTGATTTGGGGCACTTTTCCCAGAGTGCTCTGGTGCTTAATTCCACTATCCCAGGGCTCGTGTTGCTACACAAACGCACAAACACCCACCTCCCAGATTTTAAAGTGCACAGATCACAATAAACAGAACAGAATCATGGGAGGTGTATTTCTCATTAGAGAAATAATAATGACATAACAAACCGTAATTGTATTTGTTGATCTTGAGGGGAGAAAAGCCTGATGTAGGAGTTGCTTTCTTTGCACTTCAGTTTATAATAAATTGGCTTTAATTACATAACTAATACACGGATAACCTTGCAAGTTAAAACTCAACCCCCGTCTCCGGCTTTTTATGTTCAGTTGTTCAATTTTTTGTTGCGGGAAAAAGAAATAGCTTTTTGCTTGCATACCATCTTGCATAACCATGGTTTAAGTTCGACACCTCCACCGTTTGACCCTTTCTGGGGGGGGGGGGGGGGGGGGGGGGGGGGGGGGGGGGGGGGGGGG
>JAQMYG010000020.1:10263001-10278073 GCA_030014215.1 Clariallabes teugelsi
AAATTTATTTCTTTTATCACTTCTAGTTTTATTGGATTGTAAAAAAGTTCCCGTTTTTTTGTGTCACCCTGTATATACATCTTATAAAATTTCTTATTTATTAATGTATTATTTATATAGTTGTTGTTGTTGTTTTTTTTCAGAATTATGAAGAAAACTTCTAAAGTTCATTTAGAGTTACCAGCCTCAAAAATCACAAATTAACAGCACCTCAGATTAGGGCTGTAATAAAGATTTGCAGAGCATAGGTAGCAGACACATCTCAGTATCAATTGTTCCAAGTAGATTATTGCATATTTTAGATGTGTTCCATGAAATTAGAAGGTGAAATTACACACTATACTGTATATACACATTATATTGTGAGAGAGAGAGAGAGAGACACACACACACACACACACTGGAGACCCATCTGAATGTCTCTAAAAATATAAATTTTGCATAACAGGTCCTGTTTAACATCTCATGTTCTAATTTTATTCACCTTAGTCTAAACAACATTCATCTCCTGAACTCGTTGCCATGGGCTCTGAATAAATTAATATAATGCACCATGTATATGTGGTATATGTAATGTACAGTAGGGTCTTAAATTTTTTATTTATCAATTTACGCATGAGCAATACTGTGGATAAATTTCCACTATTCGTCTTCAGCTTTGTGCTTTTGTGATTTATGCAATACAACCAGGTGTTGCTCTGCTACTTTTCTTTGTGTTGTTAGTCTGGGTCAAGGGGTAACAGATGCAGATGCATCCACTGCCTGGGGTTCTCTGTGTATGAAATTATAGACTCGTTATTATTTAACTTCTTCCCAATGCTAATTCCTTTAGTGTTTATAAATTGAACACAAAAGCAAGTTTTATTTTTAATTCCACAACTCTCAGTGATCTGGGTTTGTGATGCTGTCACTGAAATAACAGATCCTGACGGTGTTTTGGCTCGGTATCAGCGCGCAGTATATTAATGCAGTTCTCACACAGTGCTGAGTGCATGAACACGATCCTCAGGCAACACTTGCCTTGAAAATAAACCTGATGACAGTGCAGAGTCTACATGAGGATCAGTGAATACTTTCTCCCTGCAGCTGTACTCGTGTCTTCCTCGGATTTTAAGCTTAAATTATCCACACTGAGAAAGTTTGAACAAGTAAAACAGTCATATTTAATGTAGAACGATTAAACGTTATAAACATTTCATTTCAAAAATCATTCATTGTAGTAGAAGATGTAGACATTTAATGAATCAATTTCACTTATGAAATGATGATTAAAGACTTGAAATGACAGAGTGCAGTTTCATAGTACATAGGAATCGGAACATAGTAACAGGAATTAACCTGGAAGTAAAAGGAATGTAATAGTGTTCACATTAATTGGTTACATGATGATTGAGGAGTAGTGCCTCGCCACACTCGAGCATAATCAGACAAGTGATCACAAACCCTGTCTTGTTTTTTAACTGGATACAAATAATTATTCTCCCTGACTAACACGCGGTGTGAGTAGTGTAATCTGTAATACAAAGGCTGTACCGAACACAGTGCAAAAGTGGACAGAGCTTTTTATTCAAATTTTACACATAGTGAGACAGACTAACTCTTCCTCTATAGTCCTACTCCACATCAGGAAAGAAAAGAGTAAAAATTTATTTACATTACACTTCCTTTCCGAGTGAAAAACTTTACAATTGATGTGCAGAGCAGGAAAATTTATAACAACCTATGGTAATATTTATATTTATATATTTATTTTATGAAAGACTTCAAAGAAGCACTGTACTACAGTACATTACATTTAGGTATTTGGCAGATGACCTTATTCAGAGTGACTTACATTTGTATTTCATTATATGCCCAACAAGGACAACTTGGGATTTGAACCTACCTGCACTTTAAACCTGTACTGTGCATTTAAACCAATTATTAATCAATCGACCGGTTGGTCATGCCGGTTACTCAAACTGATGATTGATTATGGAATGTAGAAGAATTACCAATATGTGCAATTTGAATGACCCACAAAAGGAAAATTATGCCCACTTTTGCATTACTTTCAGTTCAGCCCTCTAATTAATCATACAATGTCATCACAGAACAGTTATAGCCAACCAGATTAATAATCACACATATTAAATATACTTAATATCCCTGGGCTTTAGTAGTATGCTGGTAAACACACCATCTAATGTCAAAACACAATCTTGACATCATGCCTGAATGACTGATACCCAATGAAGGCTGGACCGTTTCCCCTATCATTATCTTCCCACTTTGGTCATTTGCCAATTCCCAGCCAGCAGGCAGCTCTCTCTCTCTCTCTCTCTCTCCTTTCCCACAATAGCTACCAGCCAGAGACGGCGAAGGCTAACACCTGCTTCCTGCATTTTCTCATCTGGCTAATAAACAAACAAAAAGAAATCTGTAATAATTCACCCCATGTAAAGCAAAAGCACACACACACAATAAAAAAGGAGAATGTAGACACGCATACTGTAGGATGTCTGCAGTACTGATGGTATTATCAAATTATGTTTGGACTTCATCTCTAGACAGGCACTTACGGACATAAAGGCACGACAACAGGTACGACAGTTTCATTTGGAAATGATAAAAACCAAACCCGAAATTTGACCTTTTTTAATGCGTTATGTAAACGATGCACTGATTTACTCCTTCCTCTCTTCCTGTACGAGCCAGATTTCGTTCTTGCGGTTAACAAGCTTGAAGGGACTGTCGTAGCCCACGCGGTAGTAAGGAACCTCTTTGAAGCTCTTTCCATCCCTCTTCAAGCTCTCCATCAGCTTGAGCAGTTCATCATGGGAGTTCTGAGCGTTTGCAAAGCCTCCGAAGGTCCTACCGTGCACACACACACAAAACCAACAATATTTAAACACACAAACAGAGTTTAGAGTCACTCATAGAGGTGAGTCAATGTTCTATTGTAAATACCTGACGAACACGGTGAACTCCTTCCTGTTCTCGACGAAGATTTCAGGGATGCTGGGTTTAGGGGGCTCGGCCTGGTGCGCCGCAGGGAGGTAAAAGGACACGGTAAAGGAGCCCTCACATGTCGGGTCCGCTCCAGGGTTAATATGACAGGTCACTGGGGCTGTCATGTCCACGGTAAGCTCTAATATAGAGCACATCGTTATAGGAAGAGGAGGTAAGAAACCATTGTACTTCTTTCACAGTTAAACACAGTTCAATGTCCTTTAAAAAAAAAAAGACTTCATGGCACGTCAGTTTTTCACAGGTTATTGCCGAAACTGCATTACAGACACTACTCATAATCTAATGTTGTTTAAAAAGGAAGAATTATTTGTTAGTGTTAATGCTAGATAATAGTCAGAGATAAGGCAGTTGTTTAACTTGGGAAAGACTTTAAAGCAGCGAACACAAGGTTTTGTGGTTTGCACGTGCATGAGCTGCATTTGTGTACGAAAGAAAACATAAGATGTTATTGATACAAGTTGCTTCGTAAATATTTCACTATGTTATATGTACAGTAATTACAAGGGGTGTTCAAGTCACACCGGGACTTTTCATAAAATTTCTCATGAATGAAGCCATAAAAGTGATTGAAATTTACAGAAGATTTGCAAACTTTTTAAAGGCGGCCGTACATCCCAGCCGAGGTGAACATTCAGCAAATGATCCTTGAAAATCGACAGATAACTTATCACCAACTTGCAGAAGAGACACATTTGACTGTGTATACACAGTCATTCACCAACGTCCGCACACAGTCAAGACATTTCCTCATGTTTTGGACATTAAAGGAGTTCCTGGGAGGCCAGTCTTTCAGACATAAAGCAGGCTCTGGCATACTGAGAAAACTTTCTACCTTGATGCACTAGTGAAATGATGGAAAACGTACACTTTCATATTATAGCACAATCAGAAGTGTCCTGGTTTGACATGAATGCCCCATGTACACAAATTACAATCTTTTTCCAGCCCCTTTCTTTGGCAAGTTGTTGGGCTTTAAGAGGAATAAAAAACTTTGTTCGATGCGGTTATGGGAAAATAAACCACTTTGGATGGTAACATTAAAGCTTCACACTGCGCCACCATTTTTTTTATTCCTTATATGTTTTCTTTGAAAAGAAAATATACCATGTTGAAAAATTCATACCTAATGCATCAAATAAGTTGCATTCGGACAAGAGAATTGATAAGCAAAATGCTGTTGTGCTGACAATGAGATGTTTGTATATTTTTCACATGAATAATAGTGCTTGCCTTGCGTTCTTGTATGAGTGTTATTCCCTCACTGTATATGGAGAAAAGATTACAATGACCATCTTGTTTTATGGAGGCGCTGAATGTTTATGAGCTGTTCCTTTACTCATCAAAGCCTAAGTGTTTTAATCACATGAGCTGGTCAAAGATCAAATGTAAGAAGACTTAACACGTTAGTAGTTACATTTCATCTAAGAATCTCTATAGTCCAACTAGAGACCGTGGAGGCCAATTGTGGTTACCATTGTACTACTCATTCCCATTTTACGTGTATGGTGGGACCTCCGGTCAACATTCACACACTGTGGGCAATTTGGGAACGGCAATTTTAGCTTTGTTTACAGTCTTATAATATGCTTGTGGTCATCAGCCAACTACGTATATTATAACATAGCTGAGCCTAGACATGACCAACTGAAGCAACCCCAGATCATAACACTGCCTCCCGAGACTTGTTCAGTGCATGATGGGTGCATCACTTCAATAAATAATCATCCTCTTCATGAGATCATTATCAGCCATTATTTGCTGTTGTCTAGATAAATACATCTCAATACAAAATGGTACATTTAATAGTTACTTATTGCAGCTTAAATCATAATTATCATGTGTCAAAATAATCATATCAAATTGTGCAGCCTTAGTGCAGCTCTCTGTTATTTTCTAGACCCTCATGTCATTTACAATATTATAGTAGATATTGTTTATTCCGAACCTTTTTTTTAATTTTTATGTCGAATAGTCTAAATCAGAGGACACCAATCGTTTAAATCCTGCAGAATTTGCAGTCCTGGAGGACAGGGTCTAAATGCACTGCAATAATTAATTAAATCAATAAGTTTGAATCAGAAATTTTTTTTCAAATGGATCACTGGCCTTGCAGTACTGGAACTGACAACTGCAGCTCAAAAACAGATGTTTTCTGCAGAAACGTTTTACTGCTCATCCAAGTAGCTTCATCGATCTGATTGAATGTGGCAAGTTCCTCATATTACTTTCCCCCCAGGGTCAAAAGAGTCCTCTCCTGTCTGAAAGGCTCAATATTGTTCACATAACAAACCTTTTAGACACGGGAGGACTCTTTCGATCCTGGAGGATAGTAATACAAGAGGGTTTTAAAAAGTTGCGAAACTGGCACGCCACAGATCTGGTCTCTTTCATGGTTTGTCCTCAAAACACCTCACTGCAGCATCGCCGAATCATGTCAAACATCCATCTATGTGGTGGATTTGCCCAGTGACACACAGAATTTCACATTCGCTCCTTGTTCCAACTTGCTGTCCATGAAGAAATCGCAGATGTTATAACGCACATGGTCAGAATAGCACCAGTTGCACAGCGTCTGATGTACACAGGACCATGTCTTTTGGCACGCTGACTTATGAAGGTGTCCCTGTACTGAACATGCAGCCTTGTGCTGCCATCTATTGGAGAGTTACTGTAGTCTCCAAAACTTATGACGAAGTCATATGAGGAAATTATGTGAAACAATTCTACCCGACAATTAAGTCACACCATCCAGTTGGCGTGACTCAGCTCCTAAATTACCTCACCTGGATGACTGAGAATACTCGCAGACGTGCGACAATGTGTTTTGTTGAAACCAAAACATTTACACAGTGACCTGACAGGGAAAAGATGTTTAAACCTGAATGTAAAACTCCTCCTACATGCTCGGTTTATAAACTGGCAGAAGAGCTGGGTTAACTGATAACCAGAGCCATCTACCATAGAGACAGCATGTTATTTGTTCAGGTAAGTTCATTGGCCTCTGACTGAGAGAAGCAAAGTAGAAACAAACATTTAATATAATCACTAGAATATTCTGTTACATGACATGTTACATCTGGAGGAACAGCATGCAGGGCTTACGCTTCTCATTAGTCCCCTGGATGTATTTGAAGAGTCTCTTAAAGCCGGTGCTTAAAGCCTCGTCCTGATCCGTGCCACTGACTGTAGTACTGACCCAGTTAGTGGTGTGATAGGTCCTCACCTCATAGTCATCAGCCTGACACACACACACACACATTATTTTATTTACACACACACACACACACACACACACATTATTTTGTTTACACACACACACACACACACACATTATTTTTTTTACACACACACACACATTATTTTGTTTACACACACACACACACACACACACACACACACACATTATTTTGTTTACACACACACACACACACACCAGACATAATATCTCCACAACTTCAACAAACATTATTTGACCAACCTTGCTTTCTTGAAGAGTAACTTTAGGACTCTCCCAGCTTCCAAACATCATTTTACCCATAGTCCTCAGCATCTTTGCGGCTCACACACCTCCACACTCTGCAGCTGCTCGGACACACAACATGTCACATGTTCTGTAATGCACTTACAAACGCACTCCAGCTAATACACTAACTTACTGACGCAGCTCGTGCTGATACGCAGGCGCTTGTTTGTTTGTTTGTTTTTTAATCTATATCCGCATAAAAACAGAAAACTCACTCATTACCTACCTGATTCCTCGCGTGTTAGTGATGATCACGGTTAAGTCAGGTGTTATAGCAGAGGTTATATAACGCCAGGAGGGTGTAACAGGCTCGGACACTGCTTGTGTAATGTTGCACGTGACGTATGACGTATGGTAAAAGCGGCGCTTCTGATTGGCTGCGCAAAGCGGCGCCGGGTTTCAGCGGTTCAAAACAACAGGAAATACACAGAAATACACAGTCATGAGGTGGATAATAAATACTACTTCTGTGATACAGTAGCACATTTGATATTTACTTTTATTTTATACATTTTGTTGATATATTTATTATTTTTAACTTAATTAAACTTAAGTCTCATTATTTTAAACAAAATTAAACTATATTTTTAATTTAATTCTGATACTTTTTTTTTTTTTTTTATGTTTACACTTGTTACATTTGCCTAAAATGGCATTTCTTTGACCATCACAATATCACTCTTTTAGTACTTAAAGATATTTTTTATTAGGAAAATTTAGAACAATACACCACTTAAATCTGTAGTTCACTATATTGTTCTAAACACAAAATTCTTTATTCCTAAACAAACAGCAGACTTTCCCCTGTTTAAAAATGGAAATGAACTCCTGTTAAAATAAATAGATTGAATTAATGATTAACATTTCCGTGATATTGTTTTAACTGAAGAAAATGTGTCTCTTGGTAATTTCTCCCTCACCGTTTACCCATCTCTTGTCCTTTTTTGCTGTATTCTCTCATATTACTAATACTTTAATGTCCTTAGTTTTGTTTTTTTTATTTGCTGTAATTAAGTTGTTCTCTTGTGTCTCTCTATTACATTGTTTCAATTTATTATAATAAACAAATACACATCCAACCAATAAAAAGTAACTTCTCCAGGCACGCATTTATTTCATTTAATTTATTTCTTTCTACATCTAAAAATGCAATAATCTTCTTTGAACAGTTAATGTTGAAATGTATCTGCTACTCTTGATCTGTAAAGCCTTCATAACGCCTCTAATCTGAGGTGTTTGTTAATTGGTGATTTCTGAGGCTGGTAACTCTAAATGAACTTCTCCTTTGGTCTTGCTTTCCTGGAATGCAATCTTCATGATCGTCTTCATCAGTTTCATCAGGTTCTTGATTGGTTTTGTAAATGTACTTTACAAAACTGTTCTTTCAAGAACTTTTCCAAACAGCTGAACTTTATGTTTTTAAATATCAACTGACAATTGTTGTTGTTACTTAATTACCTGACTCCATATGTGTTATTTAATAGTTTTGAAACCTTGAATATTGTTCTACAATATAGAAAATAAATCACGAAACAAAAAGCACTTGATTAGAAGGTGTGTCCGAACTTATATAAATCTGGCATGAAATGGTCAGGATGGAGCAGGAGCCATGCGCTGCACATTTCACATGGCATGTAGTTTAGTCAGTTTATACAGCAGATCTTAAGCTTATGTTTAGGATGAAGAAGAAGAAGAATTTCTACTAGAATATCTACTAGAATGTTTAAACAATGATTAATATAATTATTCAGTTCAAACAACGTGTACATCATAACAAATCAAGTTGTTTTCATATGCACATTTCATATGCACATTTGCACAGACCAGTTAACTTAATCACACGGCTAGGGCTTATTAAAAAGTTTGAGATAGAAAGATCTGATGAGTCTGAGAAACAAGGAAAATAAAAGGTTCTCTAAAGTACGTAGAGATGTAAATATAATCTGACCTCAACAACGTAGTAATTACTTTAGTAAAAACACCACATTACAATACACCTTACATGCAGTATTTACATGCAGTACTAGTATTTTATTCCTTGTCGTAAAACGATGTGTTGTATCATATTGAACATGTGATACCTGTGCCGTGTAGCCTCATGACCTGACCTGGTATCATGAAACCTCACACGTAGGCTGATCCATTTAAAGCTGTAAAACTCTTCTATTCTCTGTCACATTTTATGCCCTCTGTTATTTTACAAGTCTGCTGGTTTACTTCCTTTTCAGCCCTGCGTTCTTCCTGTATCGTGCGTCTCTCTGAATCTGTCTGGCTCTGTAGCCGAAGCCCAAAGACTGCAGAGTCTCTGACAGAAAGTGCTGAGTAGGAGAGACACAGAGCATCACCAGCAGCTTAGCGTCACCTCCTGCAAGAAGAGAGGAGGTAAAACTGCATCAGTTGGAACTGAGTCAGAACTGAATTAGGGATTTTCACAGCAACATGGAGAATGCAAATGATTTGTATTCGTATATAATATTTTTTAATAAATTGGTTGTGCCGTAAATATTCAATGGTGATGAGTATTTAAACTAAGCACTATTTGCATATAATTTTCAATTTATTTATATAATAATTGTCAATTTATTAAATGATTTAGTGGTCTGGTCTACTGTTAAATGGAAATTACTTTTTAATATTAATATTCCTCATTGCTACATTAACTGATACTAATAATTAACAGAAAAGAAAGATATTCATATTCAAAAATATATTCACAATATACAGAATAATATACTTTGTAATATACAATTGCCCCTTTTCACATTGCTGAATATACATAAAATTACATACATTAAGATATACATTTGAATATATTTCTATATCTTAATGTATGTAATTTTATGTATATTCAGCAATATACTTCATAATATATTGAATTTGATTGAATATATCTATTTCTTTATATTTCTTTACAGTATGCTTATATGTTAATGTAGTTTATAGGCATTAATCAGAGCACACCAACAAAGTAAAAGTGTGTGTATAATTCTTAAACATGCATTAAGTTTCAATAATGTTTCAATAGAACAAATATAAGTATAACTATAATGGGTTTTTGTCTTCATTGGAATACATATATATATCCATACATGATCCATTCATATATTGCAATACATTAATAAATTTAAGCACTAGTTTTCTATACTGTATATAGAAATGTATTATTTAATATATTGCATTATATATTGCCATTTTTCCCCGCCGTAAGGTTCACCTATAGAGTCCTGAAGAAGGTGGGTAAGTTTGCTGTTTCGGTAGGGCACATGGGGACGTTGCTCTGCCAGAGCTCCCAGAACATCAGACAAAGCTGAGAGACTGCGGTTTATACAGGAGCTCTCGCACAGAGCCGCTCCACTCACTCCTGAAGTGCCTACAACACACACACACACAAACTGTGGAGTTTGAGGCCACAGTTACAGTATTGTGCAAAAGGGGAGCCACCCCTTATTTCTTCATATTTTTGCTTCCAAAGAGCCAGATTATCTTGTATTTTTAATCTAGTCTTGAGGAATAATTCTCCAGGCTTCCTGAAGGACTTTTTTTGCTCAAATTTTTCACAAGTTGACTCTAATTTTCAGTCCAGTCTCTGTACCTTATCAGTTTGCGATAAAAGTTTTTTTTTTAACCACACAGTGAACTACAGTATGAATCATTCAAGCATAAAACAACATCTAACTTAAGGCATGAACCAGTGAGAAACAGGTGCAGATGATGACAGATGATCAGCCCTGTGATTAATATCCTGGTGATGCTGAATGCTGAATAGTTGGAACAGATGAGAGGGGAAATGAGGTTGCTGCTGAAGTTGCTACACTCACTCACTTATCTTCTGTACCGCTTTATCCTGTATTCAGGGTCGCGGGGACCTGGAGCCTATCCCAGGAGACTTATGGCACGAGGCAGGGTACACCCTGGACAGGGTGCCAATCCATCACAGGGCACACACCCATTCACACACTATGGACAATTTGGGAACGCCAATTCGCCCAACTTGCATATCTTTGGACTGTGGGAGGAAACCGGAGGAAACCCACCAAGCACAGGGAGAACATGCAAACTCCATGCACGCAGAGACGGGAATAAACAACCAATTAAAAAAAAAATTCTAATTCAAATTAAATTCAAATCTTTAGGCACTTTGCAGCATTTCACAGTAAATCATTTGCAATTGCAGTAAACAATTGATTATTGCTGGGTTACAGAGCAATAATTATACTAGAAAGGGTTGCTGTTATTAAATAATGAATTTTTAAGTATGCAAAACTTCTGTTTGTGTGTTTGTTTGTCTTTTTTACAATGAAAAGTGCCAGTGGTATAAGCATGAGAACACCCGTCTGAAGCTTTGTAACTGACAGCACTCTTACCCGCACGCTCGCTGCCTGCCAGGTCGACCAGCTGCAGCTTTGCTCTAAGAGGTTCTTGGGGGGAGAAGGGGGAATGGCTGGAGAGGAACCAGGGCTGGAAGAGCGAGAGGAGGCAGCTCTGGAGCAGCACGGGCTCCACCACTGCTTCTGTGGTCCACGCAACTTGTAAGCTGCAGTGCAAAGTTACACAAATACACAGAACCACTCAGTAAATGTATTGACACTGCACTCTGCCCATGGAGTCATGCTCTTCCTCTGTCCGGCTTGTTCACATTCAGTGGAGGGTAGACTTTCTCTGCTAAAACACAGAGGCTAGATAAGGTACTGTTTGGATGTGAATGTGCAGATAAGGCAGATGGCTGAGAAAATTAAGCTGTCTTTAAGGGACGGTTGTACAGTCTGGCTTGCTGAGATAAGGTTCAACTTTGTGTCAAAATTAACTGTTTATTGTGTGAAAATTAACTTGTTAAAACATTGAAAAATGTTATTTCTAAAATAATGTCTGTACATCAGAATTACTGGTCTAGTGTGTGTGTGTGTGTGTGTGTGTGTGTGAGAGAGAGGGAGAGAGAGAGAGAACAAAAGCCTGGTGGTGATGAGGTGTGTCAGCCTCAGTTATACCCGGTGTCAGGACACTGATGGCTTTGAAGTGTGTGTGTGTGTGTGTGTGTGTGTAGTATGACAATATCCATTGTTAAAAGTGCTATACAAATTGAATGGTGTGTGTGTGTGTGTGTGTGTGTGTGTGTGTGTGTGTGTGTGTGTGTGTCTCCTACCCAGTGCCTGAGAGCGGGGGCTCTGGGTTGTGACACTGAGAGTGACAATAAGGTGAGATCTGGAGGAGTCTCTGTGAACCAGCGTGGGACTGTGTGCCCTCAGTCGCAACACTGCACCCAACAGCTGCATCACATCTGCTGAGCTGTGCACCAACCTGACACACACACACACACACATTCATAATAATACTGTCACAAAAAATATTATCACACTGAGGTACAGTACATCACACAGTATTGTAATAGTGTTTTCTGCTAGAAGATGGATGAGAATGAAAGGAACATGGAGAAAACAATATGTCAAAAGTTTGACGATACCCATGACACACAAAATTCACACATGAATACACATACACAAGTTAATAACACCAACCAACCAGTTTCAAATTTCAAATCCTGCTTACCTGCAGACAGTAAGAGCACTTACTCTTGAGGAATTCCTCAAAATGAGGACAAGTAATGTTTTGCCAATGAATTTCGAGTTGGCAGAATCACTCACTCATACATTAGACAGGGCAGCTGGTCGTGATGACTTCTCTCTTAACGCCTACTGCTGCTCCGTCCTCATCTTTGGCCAAAAGGTCCAGCAGCTCGTTATTATAAACCTCCACTATGGAAACCTCCACTGTGTATCTTCCTGCTGGCTTCTCTGAAATCAACCTGACAAAACGCAGATATCAGTGCTGATTCTTACTATTAATCCTACATTATACTGTACTGTATATATGACAAAAAAATTATGTAATTCTTGGGACTTACTTGAATAACTCTTTTGCTGCTTTGGAAAAATCCCTTCCTCTGAGTCCTGTTTAAGACGAGTGGGATTTTCATCTTGAGATCCGATCATCATATACGTCTTTCCACTTCCTGTTTGCCCATATGCCATGATACACACGTTATACCTGAATATAAGCCACAAGGCTGATAACAGCATTCCCCTTTACTCAGCTCAGCATCAACACAAAATTCTTTTAAGCTTTGAGCTTATACCCATCCAACAGAGACGTCAAAAGAGGCTTCACTTCTTCAAACACGGCGTCCTGCGAGTCCTCTGGAGCATGTACCCTGTTAATCAGATCCCCACACACACAGACACTTTGTATTAAAGGAACTGTCTAGCTCACCTTAATTACCTTGAACAGCCTTGAAACAGAAAAAAATACATTTACTCCAAACACACTTGTAATGGAAGCTTACACACGGTTGTATCGAAGTAATGAAAGTGCAGTAATGAAGGTGTGTTCAAATTAAACCGCGGATAGAAAGACTATTTTTGGACTGCTGAAACTGTCATTATGGTGACCACAAAATTCAGGTTAATTAAAATATAGTGTTAAATTACATTTTACAAATGTTTAAGAGGATAAAGAATTATCGTTTGAGGTTATTTCACATACAGATGTTGCTTTTATACCTCTCAAATTCAAACATTTTGTTCACGTGCGGACTCCCAGGTTTGGCACAATTCACAACAACCGAGTCCTGGAAAACACAGTGTGGGCCACATAATCAAGTCATGGTATTAGCTCATTAAGCAGGTCATTAGAGGTTTGCATGCATATTACACTAACCAATTCACTTACGTCACTGACAGCCTGCACCACAACTTCTAAGGATGAGGACCTGGAACAGCAAAACATGATTTATCACAGGCATGAGCACTGTGCAGTTATACTGTTAGAAACACCAATCCACAGTGCAGCAGAGGCGCCATCACCACAGCTAAATAAGTATTAGGAGTACAAAGATTGAATCGAATTCTCACCCATTACTGGATAAGGAACCTTGAATGTGGTCGAAAGGCAGAATGGGGCGCACCCTGCAGTGCACTCGAATACTACCCCTCAACTCCTAAAAGCAGAATGAATTCTTAAGGTTTATGTCATTTAACAACAATAAATACTTTTTTTTTTAAAAACCTATTGTCTTCCTATTGTTTATACTATCTTTTTCTCCAACAATCTATAATCTATTATATAAATTTCATACAACAAATTATACAAGGCGTTTGTTGCAGCTTGTTTATATTTCATTTATATACAGTATGCTATATTACATATTTAGCCTAAGTTGTTTAGATTTTATAAGCCAACAAATTCCAGAAGCTAAATTAAGAACTTACAACTAGTGTATTGTGTATATTTGCTTCCTCCTGATCCGCTCTGATCTATGCCTCTCCTTTTCGTCCTGTAGGGAGCGCTCCAGAGAAGCCACCTGTGTCTGTAGTCCTATAATCACCAAACAGAAAGCAGATATGATCGGTTCCTACTGTTCAATGAGCTAAGTGTACAAGTCTTACAACTGCCAAATGAATTTTTCATCTGGTTTATGACCTGCATGACTATTAGGGGTTGTAACCATATACAGTACTGATTTATTGGTCAAATAGTGAACAATACATATTATCACTTTAAAATTCCCTTGGGAACGTGCCAGATCAGAAGATCTGATCTAGCACAAATTTTATTTGACACGGTGTGTATTAATAATTAAATACTTTAAGTACTATAAAGATCACTGACACATTTATAATGTACATAATTTTAAATGACCACCAAGTTGTCCCTATTGGGCCCTTGAGCAAGGCCCTTTCTGCTCAACTGCTCATACTGGATGTACAGTCGTGTGGCGAAAGTGTTACCCCTTATTGATTTCTTTTTTTTTTTTGCATGTTTGTCACACTTTAATGTTTCAGATCATCAAACAAATTTAAATATTAGTCAAAGATAACACATCGTGCAGTTTTTAATTGAAGGTTTTTATTATTAAGGGAAAACTAAATCTAAAACTACATAGCCCTGTATGAAAAAGTGTTATCTTTGATTAATATTTAAATTTGTTTGATGATCTGAAACATCAAAGTGTGACAAATGTGCAAAAAAAAAGTAAGAAATCAGTACGGGGGCAAACACTTTTTCACACCACTGTATAATGAAATAAAAATGGAAGTTGCTCTGGATAAGGGTGTCTGCCAAATACCTAAATGTATGTAAATCTAAATGGTATTGTATTTTTGTAATAATGTACAGTAATTATTGTAATAATTTCTATATTTGGTTTAATAGTTTGTCATTATTTTGATTATCCAGAATTCCAGAATTTTAATGACTTACTGTATAATAGGCAAAAATATGTTATAATAGTAGAAACTTGGAGGAAGTCTGCTATAATATCCACGAGCCCCATGAAAGGCTTGTCTACATGGAACTAAGGTGACACACAGAATCACTGAGCTTAATGACGACATCCAGCATCTTTTGGAGTCCATGGCATAAAGAACTGTATGTTCTTATTTTGAAACCAAAAGGAGGCTCTACCCAATCAGAGGTGTCAAGTAACGAAGTACAAATACTTCGTTACCTTACTTAAGTAGAAATTTTGGGTATCTATACTTTAC
>JAQMYG010000020.1:10290814-10305410 GCA_030014215.1 Clariallabes teugelsi
CTTATAAGCGTCACTGTAAAACACTACAGCATTACTTCCCCAAGGTAAACAGATTGCTAACTAAATTATACCATAAATAGATTACCTGCAGTGAGGACATGTCCCATGATGACCTCAGATACCTCATCTGGCTTTACATCAGCCCTCTTCAGGACATCCTTAATTACTACCACTGCCAAATCAGAAGGTGCAACACCGCTCAGTGCGCCATTGAAGGACCCTTAAAAGACACAGAGTGCTCGGCCTTAAAATTAAATCACAAAGAACGACACCTTCATATTTTTACAATCCGAGGGATGTAACAAAAGTAATGCAAAAGTGGGCGTATCTTTTTTTCTTACTGACGCATGTTATTCAAATTGCACATGTTGGAAGAATAACTCTTCCTCTACTACTCACCATAGTCTTAATCACAGGCCATGCATTGTACGGGGGTTACTCTACCAATCTGTTCAATCTGAACGACCCATGTCAACTAATAACAAAAAAAGTTATGCCCATTTTTGCATTACTTTCAGTCAGCCCCGAAAGCAAGCAATTTTAAAAAATCCATGATGGTATTAAAGAGATTTGGTTTATTATATCTGGTGAAAAAAGATCAATGATTATTGCTTTTGAAATATTTCACAGTATATTGGTCGACAGCAGTGTGCATCATGCTTAATATTTTTATTACTCTTGAATTCATTTCCATGTTAAAATATATGCCATGAGAGATTTTAGATAAACTTTTATATTCAAATTCAAAATAAAATCCAAATTTTGTCACATAAACAAACATTCAGAGCTGATATTTTAATTAACTAATGGGTTGCACATGACGGGTACTCCCTAGTCTGGAGGCATCATTGCTGACGGTTGCCTGCATTTTGCTAGAAAATATGTACAGTGCTGATGGTTGTAATTATGAGAAATGTGAGATATCATTAGATATATTGCATGTAATGAACGTTCTGTGTACATACACACAAACACCCCCACTAGAGGTTTACCCATGGCTCCGCCCATGTACATTCACCTAATGATGATCTGGTAAACAAATAAAGATATATTATTACCTCACAGTACAACATACTGTTACAATCAGTGAGGAACGCCTATTACACACAATATAGATCATGAAGCTGTCTATTGTTACATTCGGTGAGGCCTGTCTGTGACAGAACAACCCTGGCCAGATGTTTCATTGCTGAGTGAGACAACTTTTCCCCTTAAAAAACTGATGACACTGCCTACTGTTACATTCAGTGAGGAACACCTGTGGTGGAACTACCTGTGCAAACAAACAACCTTATATAAGTTCTATTTGCAGACATAATTAAAGATTAACATGGTTTGGTTTCACTACACCATTAAAGAAATGCTAATGACAAAAACAAAAACAAAAAGAGAACTTGAATTCCGTCTTCCCATTAACTTGACTGCAAAAACAACATAACATGCACTTAGGTTGACAATGTTTATATGTATTCAATAAATTTTTGCAAATGTAATATGAGTGAATAACAAACATGGCGCCCCACAGGTCTAATCACCTTATCATTATTAATATCACTACACGGCCAACTGCACGAGCGCCTTCCTCTGCTGACTAGTCTCTGACCAATCACAAGAAGCCGCTCGTGCGTGGCCCTACAGTGCTGAACCAATCAGGAGTGGAGAAAACTGTGCGCGAGCGTCAATGAACCAATCAAAGATCTCTTACGACAGCCCGTCTCTACGGCGACGATGTCATACATTGAACTCATTAACTCAGACCTATTACACCAATACAGATAAACATCATTCAATACAACATTCGTTAAAAAAAAATTACAAGATTTTTAGGTGATCTGTCAGGTCATCCACAGCGATGCGACAGAGCAGTGAAGTGTTACCTATGGGCGTCCTGGAGGCAGAGACGATCACTGCTGTATCCATTTCTCTCTGTGGTGTGTGCTGCCTTTCAGTGGAGGAGATCCGTGTGTGAATCAGCTCCCTGCCCGCAGAGTGCTCACCAACACAGCACGGGGAGGTTCTTGATTAGCACGTAGCTTCATTGATTTGATGACAGGTCGAAGAGGCGGGGGAAAATCCGGGCAATCCTTCAGAAACCTCCAAGCAGCCTGTTCACAGCGCCATCTAACGGTCTGGATGATAAACGCCGCATATTTAACCAGGTGGATCCTAACGTCATGCTTGCCAGGAATGACTGATCATATCTGCACACGTGATATAAATGCATCGTTCATTTGATCCTGAACGTCCAAGTTTAAAGTAAGGCTGGACCTTATTGATTCTTCTAGACAGCTGAACTGCTTTTCATGACATTTTATACATGAAGTTAAATAATCCTGTTGATCTAATGATCAGGTAAATAAATTTAAAAAGCTGATGCCAGGGTCATATTAAAAGCCTTTATTGATATTTGGTCAGTACAGAAAATGAATTGAAATCAGAATATGAATCCAACAAGATACATCTCAGAAAAACTACCCAGAAATTAAGCAAAAGCTCTTTTTTTCATGGGGATGAACAGAACATGTTTTTTTTATTAAAAAAGTTCAACATCAAGTAACTAAGGACATTTTGAAGAAATCTTCACAAGTAAAGAACTTGCCACCTGACTTAATCAAACTTTATGGTACAAAAGAAGTTTATGGACTTATTTTAGTTTAGTGAGCAATTTAAGTGTACAGACAGGGTGATATTCAAATAGCCTCGAGCTGCAATTAGAGCACATTTTAAAACCTTAAAACATCAGATATTTATTCTCATGCTGCTCATTTGTTATTCAATTTTTATACTGCTCAACATAATCAGCTATGTAATATTGCAAAATAAACAAGTTATGACTGGAAATGGCTAAAAAAAAAAAAAAAAAAGATGGGATTTTCAATTCTCAACAAAAACTAACTGGCCTTAATTGTGTGGTTTATTTGTGTTTGCCGTGAGTATAAAATAAAAAAAAAAACTTGAAAGATTACAAAACGGACCCTGTGGAGGGGTTGGAGGCAGTTGTAGCAGCAGCTGCAGAGTCCAGCCCGTTGTGAGTGGTGTGATGTGCACCTGTTGTCCTGGTGTTCTTGGCAACAGTTGCAGCCTCGTGGGAATCAGTGTTGGAGTCTGTGTCATTTGAGTGCTGAGTCATTGATGCCTCGCTGCCTGTTGGAGAGTCCACACTCTCATAACCCGCACTGAGAGTCCCGTAGCCATCCCCTGCGCCTTGGCTCGCCGCGCCCTCCGAGTGGTTAGACAGTTTGGTTCCACCCCCGGGGGCAGGGCTGGAAGCACAGGGTGACCCTGGATAATCCTCCTCAGCGCTGCTTGCCTCCCGGTAAGGGCCAGAGCTGGACAAAGCTCTCTGGCTGGAACCGTTGGAAGGACCGTTGAAGACACGGCCGCAGTCTTTCGTCCCAGAGGAGCTGCCTGAAGGGGCTGTTTCAGTTTCAGCAAGAGGCTCAGTGGCGCTGGGAGGAGATGGGGCAGTCCTGCTCGGACCTGCGCCACTAGAGGTACCCAGAGGTTGGGCTTGCTGAGACAGCTGCTGCCTGGTCTCCTTTAACTGTTGTTGAAGAACCAGGATGGTGCTCTGCATGCCTTCCACCTCCTCATCCAACTGAATGATAAAGTCGTTCAACTCTAAATAACAAAATATAGAAACACTGAAACACGCTGAAATAAAACAAGCTATTTCTATTCAGATTGTATATTAGGTTGAGATGACAAAGCTGTCAAACATGGAAAAATGTATTACACTTTCAATTTACTGTCATACAAATACACAGAAAAGACAAACGTTTTTGCCAGTTATCCAAATTCTATATAGTGATGCATGTTAATTTTGTTAAATAAATAGTATCTTTATAGTCAGACATCTGACCTTGCTGTGACATTGTCCCAGATCAGGTCAATTCCAATATCTAATCGGTTCACATACCACTTCCATATAATATTCCATACAAAAATAATCTCTGATGCGCACATAGACAACCCACAAATAGTGTGTTTATATTTAGTGTGTGTGGTAGCTTATTTATTAGGGCTGCACATTAAGATTAAATAATATAAATAAATAAATAAAAACATTGCATTTTAAACTGTAAAGTCACTACAATCTAATACTCAAATGCATTTATCACAGTTACCACCAAGTAACAGAACAACTAATATTGTTAAGAGATATAGACATGGAAAAAGTCTTGAGGTAGTTTCTCTCACCATCTTGGCTGCTCTTGAGCTCCTCGCTGTACTTTTTCTGCAGGGCGAGTTCAGCCTCCAGCTGGGCGATGCGGCCCTGGGACAGCTGTCTGCCCAGCTCCTGGTTCTCCTGGATCAGCATGCGACACTTCGCCATCAGCTTCTTACCAGTCTGGCTGCAAGGGAGACAAGGCTGACATCACATGGTGAACAGAGCCATGAGCACAACAAGGACAGCTGGAGTAACTGCCGAGCAGTGGCAACACTGCAGGATAACTTCCATAAAGCCACCTTGGTCATTAATCAAACGAGCCAAGACACTCAAATGGTTTTTGTTGGTGATGAACAATTATGAAGAACCCTGACAGATGAATGTACTGGGCATAAATCAAAACTGAATGCAAAACTCTCCCAAACGATAGATGATGAACTGGTTCAGTAAATTTCTTACAGTAACATTTGACAGGCACCAATTAGTAATGAACACAGACTCCACATATACATGGTTTTCCATCGATGATGTACCAGACCTCAGAACATGTACCTAGCATTTTCAGACTTTAAGACCATCTAAGTAAATATAGAAAATAACTGTGGCAAATTGTTAAAAGCTTGATTTGTTAATGTCACTAAAGTACACAATGCCACACTCCAATACCTACAGTGTCCTGAGAACAACCATGAGGGCCCAAACTTACCATTAATTTTTTCAATTTTGTTTTGTGGCAATAAACAGTGTTACCATGGGATATATAAATGACATAAGTTACTGCATGGCTACTGTATTGCAAACTGTTGTAATAAGCACAGGCAGAAATACTGATGTAGATATACTCTTCAGAAACTGATCTCCAGAATTACTTGAACAGGAGTTTAAATACAATTATTTTTATATAATTCTTAATTACTTCATAGGAAGTTACACTGATGTAGGAAAGCTTGATATATTCAGTGTAACAAATTGTCAAATACATGCTAAACAGTAATGATTTTAAACACAACTGTGTTTAGACCAAACCTTTTGATCAGAAAGAGAAATTAGGAGTTTGGATTATGGAGATGAAAAGATAATGAGTTGGCTGAGATGATTAGCTGTGAAACCATCTTAACTCTGCTCTTAAATATTTATAACCATAATTTAGATTTAGGTAAACAATCACCTAAAGCATTAAACGTAATGGTGAAGCATTAAAAAACAATGACACTGAAGACCTCTGTAATGGAAATATTTTACAATAAAAACACCTGTTGATAAAAGTATCGTCCTTACCAAACAGTCTAAAAATGCACTCATAATCGATAAAATGTTGGACCTAAATACTGCGATCAAACGACACATCAGCATAGACATACATAAAAACAGCTTTAGTAATCACCTCTAAGACACATGGGCATTCACATTGAAATAAAAAGAAGCTTGCACCTGCAGCAGTGTATTAGCAATTCTTCACATTTTATCACATCCTCACCTCAAGCGAGGAAAGCCAATTGTGCCCCAACACAAAAAAAACACTGCTGTAAGTGCAAAGAGCATTTCCAAGAACAAACAACATAAACAAAGCAAAACAATATAAAAACTATGAACACAAAGAAAAAGAGGAAAGGAAAAGTTAAACACTGTACCGTCTCTTGCACCAGCGAGATGGCTGTTAAACACAGTCTCTGTAGACCACAGGGTCTTACTCTTTCCCCAAAGCATTACATCATTAGAAAGGCTCCTCCCCCAGAGTCTTATGTTCAATAAGTCCTCTCATTGTATTGCATCACTCTACTTTCCCCCTCCCCAGGGCGTTTCTAAATTCTTACCCAGAGTCATAACAGTTCTACACTGGTGGGAGTAAAAGATAGAAAATATGCATGTGCAACATATTCTTTTGGGGGTCATATTTTAAACGTTCAATCAGTAATTTTCTTTCTTTTTTTTTTTTTTAAACTACAGTTCAATCAGCTCCAGAGCAAACGCCTTGCTCAAGTCTCTCTCAAAGGCCGCCAACGATTTATTAGAGCAATCTGTCTAAGATAGGCTGCTGGGGGCTGGAAGGAGGGGTTGTTTCCGCTGTGACCACCTCTTCAGGAACAGTCCCGATTCCTTCAGGCCTCTGTACCATGAGGGGGTGTGGGGAAGAGAAAGCTGAAACAGTGTCACCTGACCAAAACTGGCTTTTCAGTTTCTGTTCTGTTTCATTTTTACATTACAGTATGATAATAGCAGCACAGAACAAGAGAAAAAAATGTCTTTCTGTGTTTTGGCTTTTAAGTCTGAGTCTCGTTGTGAGCATAGCATTTCAGTCTTCCCCACCATTATTTGCACTCCTGCAGTGGAGAAAGTGAGGGGGTGAGTCAGGAAAGTCTTGACTTTTGTTTGGAGGGGGAGTTATTTTAGTTTACCTATCAGGTGTAAATTTCCAGGCACTCAGTTCATTTTGGGCTTGCTCCAGTTTGTCTTTAGTCTGTTCCAGTTCGGCCTTCATTTTAAGGAAAAATAAGTTGATGGCTGGGTCCACCATGGAGGATCTCAGTTGAGCCACACTGGGTTGCTGCACTTGCTTCAAATACTGGATCTGCGTCTGAAAGGTGACAAACTGTGTTACAAACCGAATCAACAGAACCAAAAGAAAGAAATAAAAATCACAAACTTCAAATGTTTTATATCAGCAATAAGACCAAACCCGAGCAATTAAACAGATTACAGGCAACAAATGCGTAATAGTTGGAAAATCTAATTTATAGAATTGCCTCCAACAATACTATATTCAGTGTAATGAGAAAAATCAATAGCAACTACAGAGACAGAAAAAAAACTAGGCATTAAAACTGTATTGAACATCTATGCTACAATAATCAGTGGTTCTGTTAAAACTAGAGATAAAAAATAATAAAACAGACAACAGAAAAATCTATTCAGTTATGGATCACAATTCTTGTATGTAGTGATTCACAAATCGCCACACTGACTCCAAAAATCGATTTTTGAAAAACTATTTTTTACATTTATAATAGACATGAACCAGTTGATCGACCAGTGACCAGAACTGGTTGATATAATCCTAGGTATAGTCCTACAGGTGGCTCACTCTGAACTATTTACATATATTTATCACATGTGGTACGAGTGAATTATATGCCAAGTTTGTTTAGAAATAATAATTAAGGCGGATGACAGATAGGTGCTAAACTAAATGTAGCCCATTCGCTTAATTTAATTTGAAGTTAAATGTTAAATTATTGTATTTTTTCCTTATAAGTTATTTTGTATTGTTTAAATGATGTGCTTGGTTTTTAAATGGGAAAACTAATGTTACAAGAAATAGGCTACATTTAATTACTCATTAATATTTTTAAAGGTTAAATTGTGACAAAATGAAGGGGAAATGTAATATAGAATCAGGATATTTATAAATCGTAATTTTAATTTATTTGGCACCTAGGTCTTGGGAGGTGACTGGTGATTCCTGTCCCTAGTTTAAGCCACCCAAAATTATGACTGTAAAACTCATACATACTACAGTATTATATTTAAATATACACAGAAATGGGATTAGTTTGCTATAGACAGTGCTGGTCAACTGCTCCATACAAAAATATTTCCTTATCATTTGGTATTGAAATTAGCTCCAAACTGGCCAGGGGACAACAAAGGACAAGCTGTATCTCCATCTGCAAGGTCTGACAAATAGGACAGCAGCCTGTTTCCTTAAAATGGAACCACATTTAAAGCAAGTTATGTTTTAAAAGGCAGGAGGAAAAAGAATCCTTGAGTTTTGAGACACCACTGTGCCTGCTTTTGGTTGCAAAAGGAAAAAAACAGCTTAAGCTCTACAGCATCTGCTGAATGGTTGCCTTGTTTTTATAAACTGTGCCTTGTAAAAAGTAAAACAGACCTTTGTATAAAATACTAGGTTAATAAATTTGCACTTACACCCACATATGTTTAGATCACCCTGCAGCTAATATCGTTTGCGGTGGTGAAGATGTTACTAAACTGGAATTGAAAGAAACAGAGAAAGTGAAATACTTACTGTACACTCCTGCATTTCCTGTTCTTTTGTGGCCAGCCTCATCACCAGGATGTTCTCTCTACGTGCCGACTCTTGCTGTTGCTGCTTTAGCTTCTCCTCAGACTCTTTAAGACCAGTCACATCATTGGCTATGGACAGAACATGCCATTAGTATAATGCCTGACAGAAACACCATACCAAACCTGAAATAATACACTGTTGTATTAAAACGATTAAAAACTTCTAACACATCATGAACAGTCTGCCTCCCATAAGCGTGTGTGAGGCAAACTACGGATATTTACTTACAATTCAAGTCAGCATATTTTGCTTCAAGCACCTGGACGTAGGCTTCATGCTGTTTCCACCTGAGAATGTTGAGGAAACCATTTAGAATATAATCACTTAGGTAAAACCAATTCAAAAAAGAAATACCACCAAATAGAATGTAGTCTTCCTTACCTTGCACACAGCTCCTCTCTGGTCAGGGTCTTCATGTCAGATTCACTAAGGCGAACCTGAATTAAAAGAAAAGTGTCATTTATTAGCAGACAGTACAGCAGTAGTAGCGTTTGATCACTGCAGTTTAATGTCAAACAACTGATTAACGATAATAATCCTCTGAAAGCCAAGTTTAAGGTTACATTGGCATTTTAATGTATTTGCATACTTCAAGTACCACACAGGCTATTGCAAAAACTAGGATGTAAAATAAGCCAAGTATTAACATACTGAAACAGAATATTTTCCTAAATAAAACTATTAAAATATTGTAGGGTAAAACAGTATTAAAAATATTCTTAAAGAAAAAACCCACCCTAAAAATCTGTATATAAACTGTTGAGAATTACCATAACTTGCAGTGGTGACCAAGATTTATTTTCTAATGCAGCAGGGTTTTGGAATTTGACCTTTACTTCATCTCCAAAGAGTCCTTTAGTTCTTCATTCTGACAAACATACAACTTTCCAAACCTTCAACTTTGCTGATATAACTCTAACAATGTACTCATCATCTCGTGGATCACCAACTAGCCAAGGCAGAAACCTCTGCCATCATATAGAGGATCCAACACTCACACACACCCCGTGAACCTAGTATTTAACAGATTAATTCATATAATCAGTTGTGTCCAAGCAGAAGATTCGCCAAATTGTGTTGGACACTGGTCCTGTACGACTGGAGTTGAAGATCCCTGATGGCTATAGATCTATGATGGATATTACCATAATATAATTAAGATGAACTACACAACAGGTCTACAAACAAGAGACTGGTCTAGAGCAACCGAAATTCCAAACACAATATGGTCAAATATTTAGTTTACAGTTATTACCCTATCCAGGGTGCACCGCACCTTGTGCCGCAGGCCGCCTGTGAACCTGAATACATGATAAGCAGTATAGATGATGAACGAGTGAATGAATGAATTATTCGATTAATGAAAGTCAGCCACAGCTGGATGTAGCATGAAAGGCAAAGACTAACAGCTTGTTGTTGGTGTAGAAACAGTTTCACTGTAACAAACTGTTGCTGAAATTGCACGTTATGGAAAGTAACACAAACTGCAAAATTTCCCCATCGCTCTTATAGCAAATATCAGCATTTTGAACATGCAATCAACTCAGCAGACTAGCACTAACTTGGAACATCAATGGAAAACTTTGAGTGCGAGAAAAATAAAGCTCTTGCTATTTTAACTGTTTTAAGAAGCTAAAAATGATACCAGGTACTTTGACTGCAATTTTCCCCTCTCTAATCAAACGACATTGTATGTGAGCAGCCAGGCAGTGTCCCCATGTGAGATCACTGCAGCACACATCTCTCAGGGATAACATCCTCCCAACACAACATCAGCTACAAAAACTAACATCAGGATTTCCACATAGGTCACAAATATCTTAATGCAACACTGATTTCAGGGTGGACTTTTTCTTTAACTCTACTGCTTCCGTTCTCTCACCTTCTTCGGGAGAGGTTCTTCATTAGTCATCTTGATCTCTGGAAAACAAAGAATAAAAATAAATAATAATAATAATAATACACACTAATATGAGATACATCCTTAAAAAAAAAAAAAGCATCCGCAATCATGATTTCTACTTTGTCAGAATGGATGAAATGGAGCAGATTGTGTAAGTTAATGTAGGCAGAGCTGAGCATGGATTTACTCCTTCACTGCTTTCTCCGTGTATGAAAAAAATTCCTCTTAGCCATCTGCATCCAATTAATGCGTTTTGCACTGATCTACAAAACTAGAAATACTATGCGTGTATGCCTGATCTCCCCAGCAGAACCGAAAGGAACCCGCACTGAGATGAGACTGTCCACGGTATAAACCAGGCGTTAGCATTAGCATTAGCCGTGGCATGGCGCTCGCTCTGCAGCAGGCAGGCGGATGAGCAGCCAGCGAACAAACACGCAGATTTATTAACGTTTTCACACACACTCCTGCTACTCCATACACAATAAATACAACGTATTCTGCGCAGCGTGCTCTATTTCAGCGCGATCGCGAGCTACCTGTCGACTTCGCGTTTTTTATCCGTTTCTTGCTGTCACAAAATGGCGGAAAGGCAAGAGACTCTCCCTGTGAGAAGCGGCGCTCTCCTCGAAAACAACGCCAACACACAGTGGGATACTTACACGCCCCTGAATTAGACCAAGACGACCAGGTTTCCTCTAAAATGGTTATGACTCCGCTCCCAGTCAATTTTATTAGCGTTATTAAAAATATACTTGTATGTGTATATATCAAGCAAATTTTCGGTTCAGAGCGAACTCGATGCAACCGCCATCACTGGGAGGATGATGTTCCGCTACCAAGTGTCACACGAGCCTACTGGTTGCCATGCTTTGTCCGCACGCGTTTCTCGCCGTATCCTGCAGTCCGATTGGCTCTTTGCCGAGGGACGGCGCGCGAGCGCCATCTGTTAGCCAATCATAGTGCAGGAGGCGGGTTCAGTCTGAAAACCGACAAGGTAAAAAAAAATAAAAAAGGAAAGGAAAGAAATATAACGCTACTGGAAGCCAGTGCGCATGACTGTTGTCTTCAGCCATTACTAATAATAAAAATAAATAATGGCAAAATTCGAAATATTTATGAAAGCATGCAAGTTCATGCATAACATTTCTAAACAATTAAAATATTTGCCTGTTTACAAGCAATTAGCCAAAAAGGCTAAAGCAAAGAAACGATGTATAAAACAGCCCATTCAGTTAATAACCTAACTAACACCCTGAGTAACATGTTAAATAAATGTTTGGTACACACCATCGCACATTGTACTGCCAGTCTCCTCCAAGCTCAGGACACACACTTCGTCTTCTAAAATGAAACTCAGGATCTCGCAATATACTTTTGAGATATAGTTTGAAAGCAAAAGCAGCGCAAAACGACATGAATTAATAAAATTAAAAAACAATAACAAGCATCAGAGCCAAGGCCGGCTAATAGCAGGGTTTGTATGTGTTTAAAAACGGAGTCGACTCGCAGATTCCATGTATTGCCAATAGAGTGTCGAATCCAAAGAATCGGAGTTGATTCATCGGCTTCGAAAGGATTGAGCACGAGCTGGTGTTGCACGAGCGCCGTGAAAAGAGATACAGCCGATAAATTGGCACTTGTTATAACTTATACTAATCGTTCTATATTAAAACACATAATAACACATACATAATAATTCCATCCATCTAGGAACCTCTGTCGTCTAACCAGGAACTGGTAACTGCAAGTGATATTTCATATATCATTGCCTGTTGTCATTTTTTGTGTATATACTGTACCAGTCACAAATATGGATACAAGTTTGGATTTATTTTCTAAATTCTAGAACAATACTGGAGATTTAAAAACTCTGAAATAACACAAATTACACTAATCAAGTAACAACAGCAGTCAGTTGTTATTTAAGACACAAAGGTTAGCTGTTCTGCAATCTGGAGTTCTTGCAAGAACAGTATTGCCAATCCATTTGCCAAATTTATCAAGTACCATGATGGCTGTCATGAAACTGGCTCTTATGAAATACCATTCTAGGAACTAAATGAGAAGTTCATTTAGAGCCATCATCCTCAAAAATCACCAACTTACAGCGTCAAAGGTTAGCGCTGTTATGAATGCTATACAGAGCATAAGTTGCAGACAAATCTCAATATCAACTGTTCAAAGGAGATCATTGCTTGTTTGGATGCTTTCAAAGGTATGTCCAAACATTTGACAGGTTGTACACTATACGTATGTATATACACTATATTGACAAAAGTATTTGCCCGCCTGCCTTCACATGGATACGAACTTGCGTAACATCCAATTCTCAATCCATAGGGTTTAATATGATGTTGGCCCACCCTTCAACTCTTCTGGGAAGGCTTTTCACAAGGTTTAGAAGTGTGTTTATGGGAATGTTTGACCATTCTTCCAAACGTTCATTTGTGAGGTCAGACACTGATGTTGGATGAGAAGCCCTGGCTCACAGTCTCCAATCTAATTCATCAAAGGTATCCTATTGGATTCTGCACAGGCTAGTCAAGTTATTCCACACCAAACTCGCTCATGGACCTTGCTTTGGTCACTGGAGCGCAGTCACAAATCTGAATGTAAAAAAATGTCACACACTTCAAGATTTCATTGACAGCCTTTAGCTGTGATTACGGTGCACAGTGCGATGAAGAATTCATATGTGAAAATGATTCCTCATGCTTCGAGAAACACACTTTCAAAATTTGAAATTTGCTTGATGTGCTTCCCTTCTTACACTGATGTACCCATCATCGATCTTGCTGAGGGTCAATCTGAACTCATCACATGATTTATTTTCCATTGCTCCAAACTTTATGCTCCAAATTGAAGTGTTTCTTTCTTCTTGATTATTCCCACTAACAAGTGGTTTTCTTACAGTTAAGTCCCAGTCCTGTGAGTTCTAGTCACATTGTGCATGTAGAAATGTTTTACATAGCTCTATAATATTTATGCACTTAACTAACACCTCTAAATCTTAAAAATGTTCTTGAGCCTTTATTACAGTACTTGCCTTATTGGGAGAAAATACTTCAAAATGTTGCTAAATAATCCTTCTCTTTCTTGGTGGCTCGGTTAAAAAAAAAATAACTGTGTGGTATGCTGATTGGCCCGTCACTGGTGACGTCATTGGTTACGTCACGCACAGGGAACCGACACAGGCCTCTATAACGACACTCTATTTGGCCCCGCCCCTTCTGCTTGACACAAGCTTCGGAGCTTCAGAGTCAAACCTAACAGCACTAGTGTGAACTAGAAGAAGTAAGAGCATGCTGTGCAGAATTGGACGTATTCAAAGGTAACATTCATGGAAGACACATTTAGAGTTGCAGAAACCCTTTAACAACTCGTTGTTGTGCTAAGTTAAGCTAAGTGCTAAATGAACTTAGCCTAGCTAGCAGGCGTTAGTAACTTGTTAGCTAGCCGTGCAGAAGTTTGACCCATAGCTGTGGTTCATTTCGCATAATTAGTCTCTGACTTTTGTATTTCGGTTTGTTGTTGAAGTGTTCAGTTGCTCATGTAGGTTTAGATTAACCGTCTGTTGCTGTGACAGGTTTGTACCTCGTGATTCGTTTTGCAAAGTTAAATGACCTTTGTAGTGCAACAAACCTCCATTAGTACGTATGGTTATTAGTTAACAATATAAACTATACATTTAATAAAATAGGTACAGAACTTGAATACTGTTTTAATATAAGTGGTATAATGGTAATCTTGCTTGGTGTGAGTGTCGGATATCTGAGGACATGGTGCATGGTTTTTATAGGGTTCCACCTTGATATGATCTTAATGTCAGTCCGTCCTATTGGCTGATTCTGCTCCAATAGCTGATACTCACATGCTTTGTTTTGGCAGGTTCTGCAAACTCATGATGCCAGCTTCAAGTTAAACTGTGTTGTGTTTGTAAACATCATGCAGGTCGCCTTATAATCTGAAAAATACACTATATGGACAAAAGTATTTGGCCGAACATGCAATGAAATAGTATCCAGATACATATTCTTCAACATGGAGTTGGTCCCCCTTTTACAGATATACCCGCTTCCATTCTTCTCACTTTGATGTCCGCAAAATTTTGGGGTGTTTATGTGGGAATTCCTGCCCATTCTTTCTGTAGAGCGTTTGAGGTCAGACACTAATGTTGGACGAGAAGGCCTGGCTCACAATCTACTTTCCAGTTCATCCCAAAGGTGCTCGATGAGGCCAGGGCTCTGTGTTAGGGCCAGTCAAGTTCTTCCACACCGAACTCATCAAAACATGTCTTTATAGTCCTTGCTTTGTGGACTGGAGTACTAGTGATGCGCGGGTCATCTGGTAACCCGTGGACACCGCGGTTGGGGTGGGTAAAGAAATTGTCACTTTATTTGTGGGGCGGGTTGGGGCGGGTCATTAAAAATTA
>JAQMYG010000020.1:10333873-10346260 GCA_030014215.1 Clariallabes teugelsi
ATCCAAGATCAGGACAAATCCACAACAATCAAATCCAGCTAACTGAGTTAGCGACGTACGAAGAACGGACCCCAGGATTCCCCTCGCGATTTAAAGGAGCAGAGACAACAGTGTGAGGTTAAGTACTCCTTAGACGCAGTTATGGTTTTTGACCACATGATGGCAGTGTGGGGAAAGGGGACAGAGATTTTGTCTAGATTAGATTTGGTGGATTGGTATGCTTTACATTTTATATTCGTGTCAAAGGCATACAAGACTCACTTTGTCAGACTTAAGAACAAATCTGACTTATGAATGAGCTCCTGGAATGGAACTTGTTCGCAAGTCGTGGACTACCTTTGTGCACCTACCATAGATACCTAGATCTAGGTATGTTTTTTTTTTTTTTTTCCCTAGAAAGAAAGGTGCTTTTTGTACATTTTTTAAAATGGAAATCATGACACATTTGCCACTGTTTGCCAGTTTGTCCAAGATTATATATTTAAATTCAGTTAAATTCATAATAAAGTAAAATTTTCCTTAATGGGAGAGTATAAGCATTGCCCTCTTTAGCTCAGTAGAGCTTTATTATACATATTCTTATTTTTAAAAAATGATGAAAGCATCAAGTGCAAATAGAACAAACCTTTTCTACATTGTAAAACATTGCTAAAGGCATCCACAATATGAACAGAATATTTGAACAGTTGATATTGAGATGTATCTGCTACTTATGCCCTGTAAAGTCTTTATAACGGCTCTAATCTGAGATGCTGTTAATTGTTGATTTCTTAGGCTGGTGACTCTAAATGAACTTCAACTCTGCAGCAGAGGTGAGTTTTGTTTTTGTTTTCCTGGGATGGTCTTCATGAGAACCAGTTTCATCATGGTGCTTAATGGGTTTTGCAAATTCACTTGACAATATTGTTCTTGCAAGAACTATTCCAGAACATCTGACCTTTGTGCCATAAAATAACAACTGACTATTGTTTTTGTTTTTGTTACTCAATTATCTAATTCCATATGTGTTATTTCATAGTTTTCCAGTATTGTTCTATAATGTAGAAAATATAAAAAAAAATAGTCAATAGTCATGGTTTAAATATCAGGTACGGTATAAATATGAGGCAAATAAAACAGTAAGGTAATAGTATTATGTCAGAAATGTTCAGTTTGAAGAAATTCTTTTTTGTCCTATTCATCTGTACCATATAATGTCTCACTGTATTAGTGGACATTCTCAGATTGTTCAAGTTCTTTGAAGTCTTTGATGCTCTATGTCCTATAACAGAACCTTTCTAGAAATCAGTAGATAGTAGCCTGTATCTCAAGTCAAGTGTGATAACCTCTCCACCTAATTTTTTTTAAAGCCATGCCATTATTTAGTGTTGTCTGGCATCAGAGTAGCCTAAGAATGCATACACTGCTGTACATTATGATATATTTCCACTTTTGCCTGTTTACCTACGAAGTGCTGGAGTTTGAGCTCAGCAAAGGACTGATCGGTTGTGTTTTGCTTTACGCCCTTGCACCTTGTTTCCTACTGTTTCTGCACAGCATGGTGCAAACACAACATACCACTGGGCTAAAACTTTAATCTGGTGTGTCATTGATTTGACAGATGTAGTCCAATTGCTTTACATTAAAGAAAGCATAATATTTGCTATATGTTTAACAGCACAAGTAATAGGTTTATACTTAGCAGCTTATATTAATGCCAAATATAACAGTGTATTTTATTTTATTTTTTCATTTTTATGTCAATGGCCATTTTTTTACAATGGCCAAAATAATATTATGCCAGTTTACTGACACAAGTCTACCACATACCGAAGTAGATCATTTCACCTGGATTCTAAAAACTCCTGACTTAATACTAATACTTAATCGTACATATACAAAAGCTGTAGCAAGAGTAATGGCTATTCACGATATCCTAGGAAAGCATGGGTTTTTATTTGAGTCTGGTTGCTTTCAAGGTTTCTTCCTCACGTTGTCTCAGGATGTTTTTTCTAACCACTGTTTTGGAATCAAAATCTACACCTGGATTCTTGTTACAGCTTCCTTTTGACTAGCTCAGTGTTCTACAAATCTGCAGTCATGCTTGCATCTGAATGTCAGAAGGTTTATGTTGGGAAAGGTATCAGAAATATTTGTTTACTGATTTTGCAAAGTTTTTTTCTGTAATGTAATATATAGTATATGAAATATTTAATCCTACAATATTAATATCTCTAGGCAATATGCAAGATATTGTTGTCATTTATGAGCAATCAGGTCATGTAATGTTAAAAAATAATTAAAAAAATTTTTTTTTTTAAAGGAATGACAATCTTATGCCATACAAATCTCAACAAAAACCAGTGCTCACTGTTTTACATGATGTTCCCACCCAGCCAAAGCGAAAGACCAATAGAGAAAACAAAGTCCTTATTCTAGTAGCACTAAAGTTTAATAGGTCATAAATTAACACTCAAAATTCACAAGGTTATACAGACTTTTTAAAAAGCATTTTTGTCATAGGATTCTATTTCTTAACTGCAACTGCCATATTGTTTGATGTACAACAAATTAATGATTAAATAGTAAGTTAATCTTTTTTTAAATGAGAAAACTGATCAAGCCTATAAAAGTAAAAGCTGTGCATTCAAATTGCATTTGAAGTAATGGCTGTGTAAAATAAAATAAATTATTTTTAAAATCACATTGTATTTTTTTTTTCTCCAAATAACAAGCTATCAAATTCACTACATTATTTATTTATTTATTTATTTATTTATTTTTGTGTTCATATGTGCCAAGTGTAATGTATCCAAATATGCAGGTTTGATAATCAAAATAAGAACTGAAGTGCTGTATGTTAATTAAATCTATAAAATGTCAGTATGTGAGATTTTAGAGGGATTATAAATGTTCTATAGTGCATAATATTATTATTCACTGCCTTTCATTGTGCAATGGAATCATTTATTTCCATGATATTACTCATTCCATTTTTACATGGCTCAAAAAAATTAAACATAATTCATGTTCACCCTTACCATAATGAAAGCTAAGGTTTATACATGTACAGTATACAGAAAATAACCAAGAACAGGGGTTATTACTTCTTTCTTGGTTAATACATGGTTAATAGAAAAAGTATGGTAGTATATGGTAGTATGATAAAGTACTGTATGTTAAATAGTAAGTATGTATATACATACATGTCAGAAAGCATGTACTGTATTATTTAATTATATAATGCAGATGAAATAAATGAAAATAAATAAATGCTGGAACAAAACTGTCATTTTCTTCTTTAAAAAAAAGCAGACTCTCTCTTTCTCTCTGCTTGCCTTTCTCACTTTTGACCTCAAACTTTCTTTCTATGATTTAATCCTCACAAAATGAATGGTAAGATTTTCCAGGCATGGTGCATGACCTACTTTTAAAAGACATAGTTAAGTAGCATGTGGAAAACAGTTTGAATCCTGCTTGAGTTTACCATGCTGGACTGCACTTGCAATTACAAATAATTAGACAAGATTAAATCAGTGCAGGAACAAAACAAAGGCCTATAACCACCACAGACAAAATGGTGAACTTCATAACGTCACTGTAATTGGGGGTTATTTCAAGGAAGACACATGGATGTTTCAGACAATTCCAGAACTGTTGGCAGCATTCAAAAAGAGGACATAATTACTTCATAAAATAAATATTACTCACAATATGAATCAGATTTTACACTTAAAAGAAATTATTTAGTTTCCTGTTAACAAAAAAGTACCCCATAAGAAAAAAATGTTAAATTAGTAATTTTCTCTCTCATGATTAATGTGACCAAATAACATTTAAAATAAATACAATCACATTGGTTTTGTTAAAACACATTAATTCATTTCAGTCTCCAGGAACTCTGATGTTGACGGTCTCGGCTGTAGTATGAATTTTCTACACTAATATAAATGTCTTTGCCATTTATCACCACTGGGGAAAAACAATAGACTGTCAAGAAGAAATGAATATAAAATACTATTGTGTGTTTTATTTGTCAAATCTGGTCTATAATCAACAAGTACTATTTCAAAATCCTGTGAAACAAGCCCCTATGGACTATTTATTCTATGATCTGGTGTGATTATTGTCTACCTCCTTGTGCAACTTAGTTTTCACTTTGTTTTGCCTGAGCTGGATTAAAACCCTTTATTGCACATGGATCTTCACTGATATGTTACAATGGATTATTAATGGATAATTTTTGGTTGCACTGTGGTTAGTGGTCTGGAGCACTTGTGAATAGTGGTGGTACTAGGAATGTTGCCAGGCACCATGATATTTTATCACCACAACTCATGATTCCGCTGCATTCTTGTTAAAGACTTGCTAAAAAAAGAAACTCATATAATAATAATAATAATAATAATAATAATCATCATCATCATCATCATAATCATAATCATAATCATAATAATAAATATGGGCAGCAGTTTGTAAATGACGAGGTTATTTCATGTGTCTGTGAAGAAGCAAGCCCTGCCTTCACCTTTGGTCCTTGGTCCTAAATTATGACAATTTTTGAGTTGGCAAAAATACAAAGGATACATTTAATGATGTAAAGCATTTGCAATTTTTACAGACACTACACAGGCTGTTGACATATTAGAGTCAAATTAAGAGATATCAGTTATTAATTAGGGCCTGGATGACTGGTGGGGATGAAATGACAAAACTGATTTGTATGGAAATAATTTGTGTTTTTAAAACCTAAAGAAACAATTTTTGTTTGTTGAAAAATTGATAGAAACTATTCCTGATTTATACATTTCATATATGAATCCTAATCAACAAAACTCATAAATCAACAGTAATTTTTTTTTAACACAACTTAAATTGTAATATTTTTTTTTACTATAGGAATGATCATCTGCAAAAAAAATGTTAATTTGTGATATTGTATGGACGTTATTAGCACATTTGATTTTATCATTATGGTTCAATCCAAGTTCTTCAGAATTATATAATTAAATAAACTGCATAGCAAACTTTAACTAGAATTTATACTTAATAATTTAAGCTATTTATAACTAGAGTATAGGATTATATTATAATTTTGTTACATTTTGAACAATAAACATTGTCTTTCATTTAAATATTTATAGACCCAAGAGCATACCTTTGGGCTTATCACTGGGGGGCTTAAGATCATTTACCCACCCGCAACCAGGAGATTTATTGGTATTATTATTATTATTATTTTACAAGAACGAGACTGAGGCTACTCTACATGTATCAGTTTGTTGTTCTTAGCTGTTGTTGTTCTCTTCCTCTCTTCATACTGTATGCAGTTGCTATTGCTCATGCCAGCAGTTACTGCTGCATGAGGATGATGGGTTGGACACACCCAAGTCTCACACAGGGGTGGGGAGGAATGTTATTCTTTGCTTGCCAATTACATTGAATTGAGAAAACGATTCCCGACTCAAGTCTGTGTGCATATTCCCCCCATGGTTGGTGGGTTTCATCTGAGTACTCCGGTTTCCTCCCACAGTCCAAAGACATGCAGATTAGGCTAAATTGCCCGTAGTGTGTAAATGAGTGTGTAAGTATGTGTGCCCTACGATGGACTGGACCCCATCCAGGGTGTACTAAGTCTCCTGGGATAGATAGACTACAGGCCCTGACATTGACATTGTACAGAGGGTAGAGAAGTATGTGTAAACCCAACTACAGGCAAATGTTGCACAATTAAACACTCTTACAGTATATTAAATAGTGATTTTTTTTTATTCATAACCAAACATTGAAGTGATTGTCTCCAGGACTTTTTCATCAACGTAGATTGATTGGTAGAACATGTATTATTATGTAACACCCTGTTCCCAAACATGCTGTGCTTGATAATGGAAATATGGTTCCAAACAACCATTTTAGACAAGGGAGGATACAAAACAGATTACCGCTGGATCACGTCTTTATTCAGGAGCTGAAATGAGTGCATAATGTGCTCTGCTTTGCTAGGGTCCATCCTTAAAACAAAACAATTACTGTCACCAAGATCAACGGAAAGTAATGCCTGTCCAAAGGAGAGATGATTGAGCTAGTTCACTTCGGATTTCCCCTTTGTATGAACTGACCAACACATTTTTTCCCCTAAATGCCAAGTGAAACACAAACATGATAGACTTTGGGATAAAGAACTTCTGGTCCTTGAGATAATATTTTCCACAAAGTATTATGAAGAACAAACAAATATGCTCCAAAACTACATGACTGCATGGCAATAAATATAAAAAAAATTGTTGTTTCTGGATGTGTAGAAATATTGTCCATGAATAATAGGAAACATATTTGACAGTGTTGGAAAATATGAATCCATTTTAATCTTAAATAAATGAACCATTTACTTTTGTTCTTAGAATGTGTGTCAACAAAGGAAATAAGTGACTTGCATGATTCATTTTACAAACTAATAAAGATGATAACTCTATTATAAATTCATATTATTTATTCAGACCGTAGAGAAATCCCTGTGCTAATGACCAGCCTATGTATTATTCTCTCACCTTCTTCTGTTATGAGTAAAAAAACACCCATCAGTAAGGTTGGCAATTTTCAGATCAATGAAACCTCCCCTTATTTTACTCACATATTAAAATGTTAACATTATTTGAAAAAAAAAAAAAAACATTAATGATGTACATAATATCTTTATTCAGTATTCGACCTTTCCTGAGCAAATAAAATTACCTTTTTTATCTGCCCTAATATGGGCAATATTTCCAAGCCAACTGCCATTCAAGGTAAGAGGATAGAAAACATGAGTACAAAGTTATTTTTAAAAAAAAAAATACAAAAAATATGTTCATGGACAATTTGTTACATCATTATTGTATAGGTCATTGCAATTGTAAGGTTTGTGATTTGTATCAAACAACCTAGGATCACCAGCAGTAATAAGAAGCCATCAAAGCCATTTTCACTGGCAGTTGTTCAGGATAAAATGTTCCTGACGATGTTAATAAACTGAGCACACATGCTTGTATTTCCTCATATACAGACTGCTTTTTAAAAGTGCTTAATAATGCAACAGTTAAAGAGAAAATGTTATTTTAAGTATTATATCCTCTCTGACAGAAACAGTATGTTGGTTTAGGCTGTACTTGCTGTGGTTGGCGATAGTTCATTTATGGACTTGGCAAACAGAGAGATTGTAGGAGGATGAATTGTAGCTGCCAGAGATAACTGGCATTCAGAATGTCCTTTGTTACCATTTCCCAGGGATTGGGACCCCGCACTCATACCAGCCCACAAACTGATGAGCTGTACGCTTGCCAATGGGCCCAAAACCTACAGGCTCTTGTCTATACGATCGATAGTAACCTGAAATGTTGAAAAGGTTGTATGATTAGTGCTCATGATGAAAAGTAAGCGCTAATGCCAGAACAAAAAGCACTGTATTTTGCCTGGATTTGTACCTTGAGCTTGGGGTAGGTAGAAGGAAAGGGTTTGTGGTCCTGTTCTTCCATCCAAATGTGAGTCTACAAACTGACAGTGGTCTTCTCCATTGCCAAAAGAATCAGCAATACTGTAGAAGGTTTCTGAAAATGTAGGAAAAAGAATAGGTCTTATTCTTCCTAAACTGAAAGGGATTCAATTTGATAAAAATTATGGAAACATGAATTGTGTAGGGGTGTCAAACTAAGAATCTGTTTGGGCTGAATCAGTCTCTTTATGACAATGGCTTATCTAGTCCATTAAGACCAATAATCTGTTTCCATCCATACATCTAGAAACCTCTATAGTCCAAGTAGAGACTATGGAGGCCAATGGTGACCATTATATTTATTCCCATTTTTACGACCGTGGTAGACATTCCTCCAGTCAACATTAACACACGCATTCACACACTATGGGCAATTTGGGAACGCCAATTAGTCTATTCTGCATGTCTATGGGCTGTCGGAGGAAACTAGAGTACCTGGAGGAAACCCACCAAGCACGGAAGAACATGCAAACTCCAAGCACACAGAGCCCGAGATGGAAATCAAACACAAAATGTAAATGGAAAATGGAAATGTAATTGTAAACCTGACAATACTAACCACTAAGCCACTCTGCTGCCAATAATCTGGTTCTGGAAGTGATAACACTTATAATTGATATTATATATGGTGTATAAGGTAACTTGGCTCTGTTTCAGCAAAGATGTGCAAATAAAACAAATATCAATAGTACCCTTAAGTCCTTCTCCCATAAAGATCTTGTAGCGCAGAGAGTTGCACAGGACCACACCCACAAACTTCCTGTACCAGGTGCGCTTGACAAACTGACTTCCTTTACAGGAACTGTGGGTAGGGTTGTACCTAAAGGTGAAAGGAATCCAAATAGGCTCGCCACCTTGGGGAAAGCAGGAATAATGTGTTTCTCAATAAACCTGAGCTTGTTAGAGACATGAGACTTAAAATGATGTGAGTGACCACGATAGGGATTTTACAGTATGTTTGTATAGACCTAAAGAGAGAACAGTACCTGGAGGTCTCTCGATAAGAAGAGGGTCATCTGTAAAAAAAAAAAAAGGACAGCATTCTGTTTTAGACATTTCGATAATGATAAATGTTTTCCATTGAAATAAAAAAAAAAAAAAATTACATTGAAACTAAAATAAACATTAAAGACAAAGCTAAGTCCCACCTGGAGAGGTTACTGACCTGATTCTGTAACATAAGTTATTGTTTCGCTGATCGGTCCGAGACCAAAAATATTCTTTGCTTGAACTCTGAAGTAATACCTGAAGGAAAACAAAGAACATTTGTTTTTTGAATCAAAGCAACGATACACCTGTGTACTTAAGAATTATTGCTTTACAATTTACTCCTAATAACTAATCCAGATGACCAAAGATGATATATTTGAATAGAATTATTATACATTATAATATACTTAGTTTTATTTATTAATTAGTTATTTTTTTACTGCAGCAGGTAGCATTACGTTATTATATTGTCGCCAACAGCACCTCCATTTCTGTAACTGATAACAGCACCTTATTATACTGTAGTCCATGACTGCTGGGGAAACTGCTACGGCCATAACAGACCTGTAATATCCTTTATTCTACTCCGATATTCTCCAGAAGTTCATCAAACACATTTATTTACTTGCTGTAATATCACTTTATTGATCACTTAACAGAAAGTAGAAATTGGCCCTGTATGATTGCCTCATGTATTGCTACAGCTCTGTTGCCGCCAAACAGATGTAAGTTTAAAGCTTCCAAAGGATGTATTTGCAGTGGTTTTCCAAATAAAAGTTAAATTAAAGAAAGATTTCATAAAAGAAATTTAAAAAAGGGGGGAAAAAAACATAGTGACGTTTAAGAAGCATTCAGTGAAGGACAACCCTTGTCTTAAATTTCGTGTGTGTGTGTGAGTGCAGAAGGTCACTACCTTCACGCTTCGCCTCTTTTTATTCGAGACTCATTTAATGACATAATATCTGTGCGGCTGGATCAGATTAGAGAAGCTATATGGAAACTCTGACCAAAATAAAATAGGAAATACAGGGAGACCGCCTGAGACAGGAAGGCCTATTCCCTTGACAGTAAATCTGAGTATAACTGGAAAGTAAAGTATCACAAAGTCCCATCATCTGTACATGTGTATGGATATAACTGACTACACAGTGACATTTTTTTTTTCCAAACCCTTTTAAGTTTTTTCATATTTTGTAATGTTTCTCACAATTAAAATGTATTAAAATCCTTTTTATATTATACACACTTCAGGAAAAGAAAAATAGTATGATGTATATTATATCAATATAATCTTAAAAATATTCCCATTTATTACCAGTTTTTTCATATTTTGTAATGTTTCTCACACTTATCGCTTAATACTTGGTTAAAGCATGTTTGGCATCAATGACAGCCTCAAGTCTGCTTGGGAATGTGGCTACAAGCTTGGCACATCCTGTCTTTTGGAGGTTTCTTTCATACAGAATTGTTTACGCTCAACCAGAATGGGCAGAATCAGTGCACTTAAGGTCTTTCCAGAGATGCTCTATTGTGTTCAGGTCCAGACTCTCCATGGGCCTCTAAAGGACTTGTTGTCCTAAAGTGTTTTCTTGGCAGTATGCTTTGGGTCATTGTCTTCTCGAAATGTCTAAGATCCTGAGCAACTGGAAAAGGTTTTAACTCAGGATAGCGCTTTAGTTTCTGCATACGTTTGACTGTAGGGATGGTTTTAATAAGATGATGTTTGGTGCCTGATTTCCTGATTCCAAATAGTTCAATCTTTCTGTCATCAGACCGAAGGATTTTGTTTCTCATAGTCTGAGAATCCTTCAGAAGCATTCCTGGCAAACTCCCAGCAAGCTGTCATGTGCCTTTTAGTGAGGAATGGCTTCTATCTGGCCACTGTACCATAAAGGCTTGATTTATTGTATCCTTCCCCAGATCTGTGTCTTGACACAATCGTGTCTCACAGGTCTACAGATAATTCTCAACCTCATGGCTAAGTTTTCACTCTGACATATACCACCTACAGTGAGAGCTTATATAGACATGTACGTGCCTTTCCAATGAAGTCAATTAGATACAGGCCGACTCCAATCAATCTGTAGAAGCAGCTCAAGGATCACTGATAGGAGTAGGATGCACCAGAGTGAAAGGGTCTATATTTATGTGAATGGAATATTTCATTTTATTTATTTATTTTTTTTATAAATTAACAAAACACTCCAAATGCCTGTTTTTACTTTGCCATAGTGGAGTATTGTGTGCAAAGTGATTAGAAAAATAGAATTCGAATCCAGTGTGAAACATTGGAAAATGTGGAAAACTCATTTCAATGATCTGACGGCACGGTATGTATAAAAAATTACATAAAATATTAAAACCTTATATTTCACTAGGCTGTGAGTCAACAGAAATTTGCCATTTGTTCTCGTCAATCACAATTTTCCTACTACAGACAAAGAAAACATACCCATACCTACCCACACACACACACACAATCAAGCAAAACACTTTTCATTTCTGCATTCCAATCGTGTGATCTTTCGACATTCTGACACGTGTAAAGACGGTGTTTAAAATGTAAACATTTTAAAATTAGTCATCAGCTGCTGTCGGCTGATCAGCTTAAGACTCGAATACCTGATTTTGTGTGTGTGTGTGCACAAGGAGCTTAATGTGAAGGAATGTTATACACACACACTCTTTTGGAGTGGATGATGTGTGTTAGGTCAGATCTGGTAGCTCCACATCTGTAAGAAATGTCCAGGCGTTCCATAAGCATTTTTTCAGATCTACTGCAACCATGACTACTAAGCACCTCCATGGCCAACTCAGAAACCAGAATTCTGACAAGACCCGGGTGCGTTTTTTGTTTATGTGCAGCTGTAGGGTTCATAAGAGAGACACAAGTCACAGATCAGTGAGCCTGAAAAGTGTAAATAAAAAAAAATCCAGTGAAGCTGCCAGGATCTAGCGAACGGGCCATATGCTCCATATTAGCCACATTCTGCAACATAAAATACCAGTATTCTTTAGCTCGTTTGAAACGAATCATACGTGTAATCTTGTTCCTTTTGAATTACTTAGAGTTGAACTGACAGCTGTCTCTTCTGCACCATAAATGATAAATAGAGGGCAGTAGTGCAAGTGGGTGTTTTGCCCATTGCATTATAATAATATAGATAAATTTATTAGTAACATACATCATAGTTTCAACTATCATGAAATCGATCATGAACATTTGCTCAGCCTAAACACCTTCTGTACTTCATATATTACAATGCCAGCTAGTAGGTGTGACTTAAACTTTGCAATATATTGTATATATACAGTAAGTCAAGCTTTAGACATGGTGGTTGAAGCACTGATTTGAAGACTGAAAGACTCTGCAACTGCTTTCCTCTGTCATGATGAATGAACTTTAAACACAAACACCCACTTCAGGGCACAAATCAAAATAGTTTATCACCATGTTGACTCTCTGTCTCACTGAAAGATGAATGGGTACTACAAAATATTTGCACGGAACAAAATGATGTTTAGACTGAGGTTTGATGTTGGAATCATAGGTCTGATGAGCCATAAGATGACTTCAGCTCTCATTCTGTGTCAAGCTTATTGAGGTATTTGTTTATTTCCAGGCTGTCCACCAATCATTCTGATTGATGAATGTTTTATTCATTCCATTCTGAGACGAAGAAAAATTATTGTCGATCGCATTGTTACCATTAAAGCCTAAAAAATAGAAAAATATACTATAAATCATGACGTTTATTTATTTATTTTTATTGTAAGGGTATATTTTACACACACACACACACACACACACACACACACACACACACACACATATATATACAGTGGAACCTCGGATTACGAGTAATGCGGTTTACGAGTGTTCCGCAAGA
>JAQMYG010000020.1:10354024-10383628 GCA_030014215.1 Clariallabes teugelsi
AGAGTCCTTAGACTAAATCGCGTGGTTATCCTGCCTACTCGCTTGCTTCTGCGTTTGGGTTTACCATCCACGCTACACAGGACTAACCGCTAAAGCTACGTCTTCTGGTCAACCCAGGTTAGTTCACTGACAGAAACAGGTGATTATACTAATTCATTCTTGTCTATCTGGCTGAAGAGTTGTGGATTTGGGATTCGACCTCGGAACCCTTTGAAGTTACTATAGCTGACATTCTAAATTAATGAATAAGAATAAGCAGAAATGTAAAATTAATTTTGTCAGTTTCTCAGGATGGTCTACCACCTCCATGGTTTATTCCCCTCGCCTTTTGGCTACATACTGTAGTACCAGCAAGTATTTAAAACTCTGTACCTTTATTTAATTATACTGCTGGCCGCTAACTGTTAGTTTCCAGCTCCACCAGTATCAATATCAGCAATATCACACTCAAGGGTGTGCTGTTGTGTGGATGCCTATGACCGAATCATAGATGTGCTGACATTCAGCAGCAGTTCCTCAGCTCAGGCTCAGCATTTGGCTTATTCTATTGTTTATTGTTTATGTGTGTATGAATATGGCTCTAATTCCTGAATAGTTAATGCCCACTTTTTTCAAAACCTTTAAATTATAGCTGAAAATCTTGACTCAGGATTTGTGCTCAAATCCTGTGTGTTTAATTTAAAATTCACTGCGGTAGTTTACAAATTCCAAAAAAAGTAAACTAGCATTATTTAAAAATGCATGACCCTGACATGAAGCAGTAAAACATACAGTATACTCCTTATTCAAGTTCATATTTGGTTTATATTTTCCCAGATTATAGTATTTAAGAGTCATGAAAGAATCATGTGCTATGTTCAAACCCTCTTTAATTATTCAATCATTTATCACATGTACCTAATGTGAAATTATTATAATTTTTTTTTTACATATCCCAGGTTGGAAGCTGGGGTTAGCCAGGTTACAGCATCCCTGGAGCAGATAGGGTTAAGAGCCTTGCTCAAGGGCACAACAGTAACAACTTGGCGGTGCTGGGGCTCGAACCCACCACCTTCTACTCAGTAACCCGCAGCCTTAACCATTTGAGCCATCACCATCCTATTTACAGCTTAATTCTGGTTACATTGCCATTACATTTAATCAAATGCCGAGAACATATCATTTTGCAGGTGTATGCAAAGAAATCTATACCTGGAAAATGTGTATATGTTTTATAAAAGCTCACCACTTGGGTAGCAGTCCAGTATTCCATAAGTATCCATAGCTGGAATACCATCCTTATCCAGCCTTGCAAATGTTCCAGGGGGACAGGTAGGGAGAGCTTCAGTTGTGGACTCAAAAGTTGTAATTTCTGTTGTTGTTGGTTCAGCAGTGGTTGTGGTGGTGGTTGTGGGTGTAGTTGTAGATGTAGTTGTACGTCTAGTTGTAGTTGTTGTGGTTGTGGTTGTTGTAGTTGTAGTACTGGGTGTAGGACGGTCCAGGCCCACCATTGGCTTCCCTCCCACAGTCAGGTACTTTTCTTTGGGGTTAACCACAGGCCGACTGTCCCTCCCATGACCAAACAAAGCCATACCTTCCTGGTTTACTAATGGGGTACCCTGCTCATCTAATAAAACATGGATGGTATGTTAACTGTATCACACAATCTTTTACTATATTTTTAGCAATCAGCCAAAAGCAAAAAGAATAGAAAAACATACCAAAGATAGTTTTTCCATCTTCTCCAAGCACTACTTTTCTGGGCCGCCCTCTCGAATCCTGCAAAACCCTTCCATCTTCATTCATTAGAACTCCTTTATCCAAATCTACAACCTAAGGGAGGGTACATGCACTGTAAATACATGAGAAAGATTAAGAAAGACACAAGACAGGAGTCTAAGCCACATCATTAAGACATCCCTTAACCAAATGTTTTAACCTCTCTAAAGTTATTGGCAGAGCAAGCTTCGTTACAGTATATGTATAATATTATTCCTAATAATGATTATTAAAAGAAACACACCCATTTGGTTCCATCAGGGCCTGTAATATGTTTGACCCCATTTCCTTTTGCATTTTCATTTGATGGTGATGGTATTTTGCCATTTGTAGCTGTAAGATTTGGTCGCCCATTCTTGCCTGCACAAACAAATAAAATATGGCACGCCGAAACGTCACACCTTAATTTATACTTCTGTATATATCAAACAAGATGTGTAAGTAAAATTTAATTTACCTTGCCCATAACTAGGTTTATGCAAGCTGATTGGTGTTTTTCCTCGTAAATTTTTGTCTGATCTGCTTGGATAGCGTGATCTCACCACTGGATTTCTAGCTGGAGCTGATAAGGAGGTCTTAAAATTAGTTGATGTGTCACCACCAGAAATTTGTTAAGTAGCAGGTTGCTTCAGGTATGAATGTAAGACTGATCCCTCAGTAGATCTTACATTAGTATTTTATTTAGCACCCTTACCTTGATCTGACGTTGGAGCTTTGTGTTCGTTGGGCTGGGAGGCAGAAGAGGATGAAGACGTTGAAACAGATGAAGAAGGGGAGTTTTGTTTAGCAGCAGACCCCTGCTGTGTATTTTTCACTGTCTGTAACCTACCCTGCAACTGCAACTCCTTCAGACGTTCGGCCATTAGAGGAGAACGGACCATTCCTTTAAAACCCAAACCAAGTCTATTTAGTGCATAGGATGAGTGAGAGCTGTTCTGGGCGGTTTGTCCAGGCCGCTGAATCTCTTTAACAGGAGCAATTGTTTTGGGGGATGCAGTTGTTGCAGAATTCTTATTGCTTTTCTCATGGGATTCTTTGCTGACCTCAGAGAGGTAATCATGTTTGTGGTCATTGCTAGAGGTTGTTTCTTCTTTGTCAGTGTGATCGTTAGAGGTTGCTGGTTCATTACTTGGAGCTGCTTGTCTGCTGTTTACTGTGGGTTTTCCAAGATTAGTATCAACCAAATGTTTTGTGGTATAGCTTGTTGAAGAGGTTTTGCTTTTATCACCAACATTCTCTCCTAAAGTTGGATTTGATGGTATTCCTCTGAGAATTGGCCTACCTGCACCTACAGAAGAAGCAGTCCTGCTCCATGGGATCCTGCCATCTTTCCTTTGGCTATTTCCAAAAACTATCCTGGAATTTCTGTTAGACAAGGAGGAACCATGTCCTGGGCTTGCTGTAGAAGGAATATGAGATGAAGGCAAATACCTGTTAACATCCTTGTCTTGTCTATAATTGCTACCAAGGTCCCGTGTATTGTCTTCTTTGATTGAATGGGGACGAGTAGTGGTATATTGATAGGGTGGGTCTTCATTGTTTTTGAGCTTTTTCTTCTGATCATTTGTATTTTCATGTTTTATATCTACAGTCCTTGTTGAGTGGGTATCCTTGTCATCAGTACTGGTTCCTGCTGAAGATTGTGATGAAGCAGATGAGGTTAAACCTGTTTTTTGTCGTCCTGCTTGATATCTGTTGCCCTTGGGTTGAGGTCTTCTGCCATTCACATAGACAGGGCCAGGGCCTGAGTTACTGGCATGACTTGTTGGGATGGAACTTCTACTTATTCCAGCTGATGACAATGGCAAAGACATAGATGAAGACTCTCTCTCTTTTTCCATCTTTATTTCCTGAGGAGATGGGGTGGATGATTTTTCTACTTTAAGACTGACTTTGTCTTCATTAGAGGAGCTGGTGTGGACTTTCTCATGGTCTTGGCTGCTAGGTAAACTAGAAGATGCTTCTTTTTGATTCCTTAGCCGTGACCCTGAGGTACCATAAGGTGGTCGTCTTAAACGACCAGCACTGACAACAGATGACGTGCGAGGTGTCAATGACTGAGACTGATGTTGGGGATCTTTAAACACTGGAGGGGAGGAATGAGTCTTGGGTAATGAACTTTTAAGAACAGAGCTTGATTCTTTAACTCCAGTTGAAGCCTTTTGTTGTTCTTCCTGTCCAGTTTTTGATGGAACATTGTTGGTACTTTCAGGTTGCATATCCTCAACAGCTTCATTTGCTTTTTCTTCAGCTTCTTTTGGAATGTCTGTTGGTGTCTCTTCTTCCTTTTCTTCTCTATCACTGCTAATGGCTGACCTAGAGTTGGAACCTGAATTCCTGACCGAGCCCCGTATAGATGAAAAAATGCTGTGATAGGACCTTGTTTGAGACAGGGGGCGAGATTTCTTGTTTGTGGGTGGAGAGGTAGTGGTAGGCATATGAGAGTCTTCTGTGTCTTCCGTTTCCTCATCTTCTAAGTCATCATTTATAGATGTTCTGGAGGGACTCTTGGACAGGATAGAATGCCGTGAGGCAGTAGTGCTGACTGGCAACAAAGGGAAAAAAAACTATTTTTTGTCATATTCAGGCTTACGTTAAACCTTTGTAATGTAGTTCAGGTTAATACTGAAATTGAGTACATCAGTATTCAGACTTCATACATAGCTACAGACTTAAGTGCTGGTTATTTAAATATGATTTTGGTCTTGTAAACAGAAAGAAAATCCTACAAGTTACTTAACCTGATCTGTACTCAAAAGTCTGCTTTGTGAGCATATCCTTTAAACCAATGGGCATTTTTTTCTTTATATGAGAGCGCTTGAAATTATCCAAAACATAACCACTATTTTATTACATCTAGGCATTTGGCAGACACCCTTATCCGGAGCAACTTACATTTTTATCTTATTACACAGTACATCTGAACAGTTGAGGGTGATCTCTGCAATTTGGTGGTTGTGGGGTTTAAACCAGGGACCTTCTGAACTATAGACCAATGCCTTAACCACTGAGCTACCCCTGACTTTTTTATTAATTTGAGAACAATGAATTAAATGCACAGGAAAAAAACAGCATACACTGCATGAACACTGTATAGTTTCATATAGCTAAATTTAGTAGGCCGCACTATGCAAATAGTATATATACTATATATACAGTACTGTATATTACTGTGGTTAGTATGGAGTTAGATGTCAAAATTTTAATAGTTTAATTTTCCTTTCTTTTTGTTTGGTCCTAGGAGAAGATAATGTTTTTGAAATTATATTTGTTAAAAATCAGAAATGGACTATTTGGAAATTACTTTGTGGCATTGCAACACTCAAGGTTTTAGACTGTGGTCCTTGTCCTTTCCTGTTGGATGCTCGGATTTTGAAGATATAGCGATCACCAGGTGTCAGTCCATCTATGGTGGCTGAGGTTGTAGTACCACGATATGTTACTGACTTTGCTCCAAAGGGTTTCAGGGCTGGAGCATAAGACAGAATGTATTCTGGAAGAAAAAGCACAGGGCAATACATCTGGTCATTTATTTTTGGATAAGATTCAATCCCCTTTGAGTAATAAGAAGCAGCACTTTGACTAATGCAATATGTAAAACCAGAAAATGTGATTTTTATTTGTAACTTGGCAAAATACTAGTGTATGTTTTCACAGCCAATTCCTTTGGAAAGCTGGGAATATTCCTCACAGACTAAACCAGACAGAAACTGTAATATTTTAAACAGGAGCAAGTCTCACCTCTGATTTTACCATTGGGTTCATCAGGTGGGTCCCATGTTGCAGTGACTGCTGTGCCTTTCCCTTTAAGTGCCGTTACCTCAAAGTTCTCAGGAGGACCGGAGGGAGCTGCAGAGTTCGGGTCATGAAAAATGTCAAAATGTAAGAAAAATATATGCATTACCAAAGAAAAGGAGCAATACAGAGTTTGTGCTATAGAATTTCATTGCTCCCCAGCTACACTTTTACATTTGGAAAGAACTTCTGGTTTGCCAGGAAAATAATAATGATGTCACCATTGGTTTTCCAAAGCAGGCAGGCAGTGACTCCTAAATGATCCATTACACAGAGACTGTCATTGCATGCTACATGATTTACACAAGGATTTGTTAATTGCATTTCTGCATTTGCTGGCATGAGTATGTGTTTGCATGAGTGTGTGTGCCTGTGTGTACTGCACATAAATTACCTTACAAAAATCAACCATATAACAAACACTTGGAGTGTAACTGCAAAACAATTGCATATACTGTATATGTTTACTACTACAAACACAGCACAAAATGATCGGATCTCACTTATCTACCCAGGCACATCCCGCGCTGTCCTTACCTGATTCAGGAGTCCTTTGGAATACAGATACACTCCATTTTCCATGTTGGTCTCCCTGGGTGATTCGAACAGAGAATTCATACATTCCATCAGCAGAGAGCTTCTCAATCACAAGCCGTTTCTGTGAAGTGTCCTTATATTCCCAGCGAGCAGATTCTCCCTTTTCTCGATATCTGACAGTGTACTGCCTACAAGTAAAAGATGTTTATTGACACATTAAAACTCCACCTTGAATGATTATTCTCTTTCTCCCTAAAGACTATCTATTATAACATGAAGCTACATGTTGATATATGACACAAACTATGCAACTATGCAAAAATCCTTTTTACCTGGTACCTTCAGGGACACTTTTCTGTTTCTGGACAAGTGGATCCACCCATGTGATTACAACAGACTGGGGAGACAGAATCCTCACTGTGGTGTCTTCCACCTCCTCTACTTCCTCATGCTCTGATAAACATGGTTAATGATTGCAGACTTGATTTCCCAAAAGACAAAGACTGTTTACATGTATTATATCACTGTTTACATGTCTCATATCACTGTTTACATGTATCATACAAGTGTCATGTCATCATAGCAGCTTTGAACCTGATCGTGACTGCACAATGTATTCGGAGCAAGTATGTCTCTTATGCAATGTGTTGTTTTGAGATATGCAACATTCATGGTTTGGAATTCCAACTAACAAAAATCTAAATTACAGACATGTACAGTACAGCTTCACAACTTCATATTTACACCAATCAACCAATATATCAATTATATACCAGTAAAGTGACAACAGGGTCATAGGCACCCAAGGCCCATTTATACTTGCGGAGACCAAACGCCAGGCTGAATCTCACAGAAAATGCAGCCCAATCTGGGTACAAATGTCTACACAGCCCCCAATCTTCCCAACCAAAAGAGCATCTATGGGATGCGCCGGACAAACAAGCCTGATCCATGTCGTCCTCACCCCGCAAGCCACAGTAGCCAAAGGATCCGCTGCCAACATCCCGTGCCAGACAGCACAGTCCACACCCAGAGGTCTTGTGGAGTCATGCCTTGGATAGTTAGAGTTAGGTTTTAATGTTGATGTTTTTTTTTGTTATGTTTAAGTTATGGCTGTTCTGTGTATTTCAAATTCTGAAATACTGTACATACTGGATTTTTTTTTTTTTTTTACATTTTCTAAATATAACCTTATTCTGGGAAATTAATTGGTATTTTGTAAGTTTCTATAAGGTGGCTATTTCTTATTAAGCCATCTTTAAATATCATAAAATAACAAATAAATGTAGCAAATGTGATTTTTAACATTGATCAATAATAAATACATTTAGACTAACGGTATAACACATGGTTCAGTGCAACTACTATGTGACCTGATGTTCAGTCCCTGGTTACACTGAAAAGTTCTGTATAATAAGTCAATTGCTTAGAGCTAGCTATTACCCAGTAAGGGTAATTCTTGCCAATGCCTATTATTGTGTCTGATGTTATCCACAGTATTAGCTTTTGCAACAAATGCAACAAGTACTGTACAGTAGTCCTGGACTGTACCTGTTTTTAAATTACTTTTATCTAGCATGTGTAAAACTGTTACAGGTAAAAGTTACTGTCTCCTCCTGCTTATTGTATGATGTACAGTACAATGTAAATGTCTTTTCTTTTATCATTTCTTCTCTATCAACGTATAACTGAGACATGGATGTTGACACTATATGTTTATCCTGGATATGATAGATGGCCATCAATCCAAATGTATCTTTTACCTTTTCATTTTTTTCAAAACCTTCTAATCCTGAGCTCATGTGATGCCACAATAACAAACTCTACCTGGAGGAGGGTTTTCGGTTTTGACAGTCTTGATCGCTGGTATTTTCCTCTGTTGGGGTTTCTGTGCCTGTAGTGATACCACATGGATGGACTCAGATGCTATGAATAGAGGGGAATATCAGATATATCAGCCATGTTTCATTATATATGACATGTACTAATGTAATTATGAAATCAAGCGTGAAGTCAAGAGGCCTCCTGACCTTACCTAGTTTAGGTTTGTTAGCATTGCGCTGGTCAGCTTGGGGTTGACTTAGGTCCATCCTATGCTTGTTCTGAGAGCGGATGGGCAGATATCCTCCTCTGCGTGGAGCCTCTGGGCCTGAGGAGGACTGTGGGGCTCTCTGTCGTGACAACTTTGGTTTCTGAACTGTAGGACTTGGGCTAACATTAGAGGAGATTTCAGGTGACCTCCTACCTAACAAGAGATCAAGACAATACTGACATTAGAGTTTTTTGCTTCACTTAAGCTGAAATAGTAATAACAAACAAACAAAAAATTACAGAAGAGGATTTGAGCCACCATTTGGGAAGGTTATATCTAAGATACATGTATATCTGAAACACAAAACTCACTTACTCACTCACTCATTGTCTACATCGTCTATATACAGTACAGGTTTGCGGGGGCCAGAAGCCTATCCCAGGAGATGTAGGGCATGAGGTGGGGTAACACTTTATGGGCTGGAAATCCATCGCAGGGCACACACATACTGTACGTACACGCTTTTTCACACACTATGGGCAATTTGGGAATGGAAGTTAGTCTAATCTGCATGTCTTCGGACTGTGGGAGGAAACCGGAGCACCAGGAGGAAACCCACCAAGCCCAGGGAGAACTCCATTCACACAGGCGGGAATCAAACCCGGAACCTACTGTAAAGGTGCAAGGTGACAGTGCTAACCACTAAGCCACCATGCTGCTAAAAACAAAACTCACATACATTTTTTTATGGTGGCTCTAATCCTTTTCAAGATCTTATGACCGAAAAAAAGAAGAAAAAATAATGTATGCAGTCATAACAGCAAAAAAAAAAAAACTGTTTGTCATGAACAAAGGTAAAGTTTTACATTTTACAAAGAGTCATAAACATCACCAATGATGACAATAATTTTTAAAATAATTTCAGTGGAGTGTTCATCATACCAGTCCTTGTTAAATAGTTAGTAAGGAAATTATAACATATCAGAATGAGAATACGTATATAAATCTTGCAGCTGTGAAAGTTTGCTGTTATAGAAAATTAATTAACAGCCTGGTACAAAAGCTTTTACAGTATATACATGTGTGTATATATCAATCAACCATAACATTATGACCATCCATCCATCCATCCATCCATCTAGGGACCTCCGTAGTCCAACTTCAATATTCCCATTTTTACGATCATGGTAAGACATCCGGAACATTATGACCACTTAGAAGTGAAGTGAATAACATTGACTATTTACTTTAGTTACAATGGCACCTGAAAGTGGGTGGGATATATTAAGCAGCAAGTGAACATCTTGTCCCTGAAGGTCATATGTTGAAAGCAGTAAAAATGGGGCAAGAATCAGGATCTGATCGACTTTGACAAGGACCAAATTGCAATGGCTAAGCAACTGGGCCTAGGCTGCAGTGGTCAGGACCAATTAAAAGTAGTCCAAAGATGGAAACCTGGTAAACAGTGTCATGGCCAGCCAAGACTTACTGATGTACATACTGTTCAGTACAGTAAGGAGTGAAGGCTACAGTAGATCGTGTAGTCGGATCCAATAGAAGAGCCACTGTAGTTCAAACTGCTGAAAAAGTAAAAGCTTCAGATAGAAAGGTGTCATATAGCATTCCTGACTAGAACAACTGCAGGTTAAAAAATGGTTTGAGGATAACAACAATCCAATTGAGCTGGAATCTATGGGATGTGCTGGAAAAACAAGTCTAATCCACGGAGAGTGCACCTTGCAACTTACAGGACTTAAAGTTCTACTGACGGCCGGCTTGGTGCCAGAGGTCAAGTTTAGTCCATGCCTTAATGGGTTAGGGTTGTTTAGGTGGCAAAGGGGGACGGGGCACAGTCAATATTAGGTAGGTAGTCATAATGCTATGGCTGACTGGTGGTATATTAAAGTTTGTTGCATGAACCTACAGTATAAGGCAATGATTTGGGATAAGGGCCATTTACATGATGTTATTCATTAACTTTAAGATCTTCGTGACTTTCTGTATCTGATCATGTGTTTGTTTGTTTGTCTGTTTTTTTTTTTTTAATGTGGCATCAATTTCCCTGTTTAAGTCATGCCGTGGCTTCAAAAATGTTGATTAGTTCTTATAGCAAACAAATGTGATCTTGAATCTCACATAAAACGTTTGCAAAATGCAAAGAGAATTTAGCAACCAATGTTTATCTAAGCTTATAGCCATTCAGGACCACACAGTCCTCTGCTCTCTCACTTCCTTTTTGCTGTTTTCCTAGTGTTATTCCCCATTTGACCAAACTTGGCCAGCAGACAGCCAGGCAGTTTTTCCTCTCTTTCTGTCAAAGCATTGATTTCTCCCCCCATTTTTCAGTGTCCTACTTTTTTGTTCGCGTTTCTCAATGTTGCTCTGCAGCCTTATTTCATAGACAGTATAATGAAAAACATGCCCCTTAGCCTTTCCTCTGTCTCTTTCAGTAATCAGTCACAGATGATAGACTGCAGTCTGATTTTGTCATTGGACACAATGTCATTGTGTTTTGATGGCTGATTGCAGAAGATCAGAATTTCATATCTTAATCAAGGTTTTCTAAAGCAACACCAGGCTGAATGCTAAAGAGAGACATATTGAGTTGTCCCGGTGGATCTGGTCCTTGAATACCGTTGCTCTGCATCATTTAGTGGTTTCTATGCTATAGTTCACCACTATGTGAAAGTTCAGCACTTGTTTCAGTTCCTCCACATTTATTTATGTTTTTTTTTTTTTTTTTTTTGCTTTTTTATCTAGTTAAAACTCATGAAGACTTTGTTTCTCTGGAACTTTAGCTAGACAAGAAATTTTGTACATCAAAAGCAAAGAACGAAAATGTATATGAAAGGGTTGACTGCAACTGGGGTGAACGAGTTGAAGATGGAGGAACAGGTCTGCAAGAAGAAGAAGGAAGAGAAAGAGAAAGAGAGAGAGAGAGAGAAAATGCCAGCTGTAGTCATTCTGTTCACGCTACCTTTGGCTTAATCCTGGATCATTTTTCCACTCTGTCTCACTTTCTAAAAGGCAGTACTTCGACCTGTTTACACTGGCACCACTGCTGAAGGTGTAGTAGTATCACCAGAGTAATTAATATCATACTATACTAATAAAAGACACTGGCCAGTTGTTGAAACGGAAAAGGAATATGATTTTACCATTCTGTACATGTTTTTAAATGATCCATGGCCAGGTATTTCAGTAGGAAAATTCCTCCAGCTTATTATTATTTTTTTTTAAACTATTACCCCTAGGCTGCATTTTGTGCAGTGGGTAGCTAGTGCTTCACACATTTAACGTTCATGGTTCAATTCTATGCTCAGCTGTTTGCCTGGAGTATTGCATGTTTTCTCTGTCCACATGGATCTCTTACAGGTTCTTTGGCTTCCTTCCACTTCCCAAAAAAACATGGTAGTAGGTTGATTGGCTACATTAATAAAGGTCCTATTTCTTTAGCAAGTTAGCATAGGTCTCAGAGCTCCCTAAAAATGTGTGTGTTAACGCTTCACCATTAAATAATGCATAAAAAAAAAAAAACTTCATACTCCCTTTATTTCACTGCTTCTCTTTGAATGTGCTATTTCAGTATCAGTATCCTTTAAAAATGTGTAAATTAATTATTGCTGAGCCATATCCCACCAGAGAACAGCAGAGCTGACTACAGCTAGCAAAAAGCCAGGGGAGAACATCTTCTTATATGAGGTCACATTAGGGAGGAAATTTATATAAAAACAGGTCTTTTCGCACACACACACACACACGCATGCATACACACTGGAGACCCATATACTGTATAGTAAATGTCTAAAAATGACTACAAGGTGAACGTTGCATAATATCTCTAGGGGTCAGGAAATGTGTAAATGTGTGTGCATGTGACCCTGTTATGGACTGGTGTCCCATCCAGGTTTCATACCTAGTGAGCCTGGGCTAGGCTCCAGATCCACTGCAACCCTGCCCAGGATAACTTGATTAAAGGAGAAGAATGATATTATCTCTATTCTTATCTTTTTAATGTAAGAATTTATTCCCTGCACACAGAAATCGAATTAGAGATAAAGACAGTCTATAACTCATTCTTGCATTAGTTATCTGTTTCTCTGTTTCTTACGTTCCCTCTTTTACATCCCCTTCTCTTTCTTTTACATGTCTTGCCTTCTGGCAGGTGCTAGATGAACTGGCCAGCTCTAGAGGCCAAAGCAGCAGCCACAGTCCAGCTATGTGTGCACTCAGCTGTTTTATAAGGCCTGGCTCCCAATGTGTGTTCACACCTGGTTATGTTGAAAGGGCTTGTTAAGGTTCCCTACATCATATTTGAACACTTAAGCACCATGTAACTTGGTGCATGCACCAAAAGAGCTAAAGTACTGTAAGCAACGTGAGGCTAATTGAGCTTTGCAATTTATTGAAATGATAATACATGGCAAAAAGAATTGTACATTTTCTGCACAGTGCACTCAGACAGACATTAACATATATCTCTTATTAGCTCCCAGCCAAACAGGGATTAGAGTGCAATGTTATGGCAACAGCATGGGATTTCCAAGGTGAATCTAAAACAGCACTGAGTCAGCATTATAGGAATGCTAAGCCAATGCCAGTTTCACAGACGTCAATCAGATGTAAAAAAAAAAAAAAAAAAAAAAAAAAAAAAAAAGTCTAAAACTTAGTCTGTTTTAATGTTACCTCTTTATCTTTTCTCTAAGTCTAGATTTATCTTTTTAGTATAAATAAGTGTAATCTGACATAATTGGCTCCTGCTGCAGTAACTGAATCCACTGAGATGGGCTTAATATCCCTAAAAGGGAGTAATAATATAGCAAGTGCAAGTCGTTGTGTATTTATCGATGTTTCTATATAATTACAAAGGCATTTGGAGACTTAAAGCGGTAACTCTATCTGACAGAGCACCCACAGTGCTACTATAGCTATCCATTTTGTTTCTATTTTACCTCATTTACTCCTGGGAGTGAAGGAAACTGTTGTCATTTGGTTTATATAGACAGATTCCTTCCCTTTACTCTTGGAGAGGTAAGACACTTAAGGGTTGGCTTCAGGCAAACTTGGTGGATTGAAAAAAGAAAAAAGAAATGGATTATTTTTTATCGTTTTATTTTATTGTATGATTGAGACACTATCTAGTGTAACATACGCTATATGCTATGTTCAGACTTCATGTGTCACATGAACAGTGAAATTCTTTCCTCACATATCCCAGCTTGAGTGCTGGGTCAAAGTGCAGGGTCAGCCATGATATACAGTATCATCCCAGAGCAGAAAAGATTAAGGGCCTTGCTCAAGGGCCCACACTGGTGGCCTGGTGGAGCTGATCTGATCTGTAACCCAGAGGCATAACACCCTGAGCTACAAATGCCAATGTAGTTACTTATAATGTCAAAGAATGTAAATAAATCAAGGTTGCACAACAAAAAACTATTAACAGCATACAGTATGGACGTTTTGCCTACGTTACACCCTTTTTAACTTTTATTACATTTGGGAATTTACATGTAAATGTGGAATTTACCACAATTACATTTACCAATAAGCAGTAACTGTATAGGGTTTTATACATAAAGGGCAATGACAAGCTAAGGGATGGGTTTAATTAACTGTCTAATACACAAAGCATTCAATAACCAAAATATAATAATAATTACTTGAAACGGTCAAAATGCAGCTACAGTATGTACCGTACAAACAGAACAAGTTAAAGCTCCTGGACCCACTAATACTTGCATTACCTTTGGGAACATACGGGTGTAATGATCAGGTGTCTGAATACTTCTGGCCATATAAGTAAGACTATGAGCTACTTTTGCTATTTGCAAAAAATTAGTAAAACCATAGCATCATATGGTATTTCATAAGGTTGTTACGTTCAACCTTATGAACATAAGTTTTAATATCTATTAATATTTTCATAATTAAAAGGAATTGTACTAAGAGCATGAATCTGAAATTAGGTGGTTGTATTTTTTGGAAGTCATGTATATTAGGACCATCTGTCCTCCAGCCAAACATACCTGTCTCTGTCTGGAGGGAAATAAATTCCAAAAGGATTCCCGAAAAAATGTCTTGCCCCACCCCAAGCGGTTCACCAGATCCAAACTCCTTAGCAGTGTAAATTTTCAAATGCTGGGAAAAGACTCTAAATTCTTTCATCTGAAACCTCCATCTTTTCCCCTGAGTAAGTTGAAGTGTGGAGCTAGATGAATTTACTCTGCTAAAGAATATTTGGTGGTGCTGTTGTTCTTTGGAGGAACTGACATTATTGATTAGATTGTATGAGATCCTACCTGGTGAGGAGCTGTTTCCACCTTCAACAGCAAAGCCATCCAGTTTTACCCATTCCCCACCTGTAGTGAAAAACATGGTAGCTTATGACAATGGCAAGTTATTTTGTATCAAAGTACTTGTGCTAAACTGACTAAGTAGGAGGATATATTGTTTAACACTTCATTAAAACTTTTTACTTAATCTTAGACCATTAAAATAAAAAAACCTTCGACAGACAAATTTATTGCCTAACGTGCGTACTTATTGAGTGTGGGGCTGGTGTAATATGAGTGTTCTGGAAATGCAACTCTGCGCACACGGATGTTGTTTGTCAGAGGCAGAATAGGAAATCATTTCAAGATTTATGTGGCATGCATTGGATGGGTGACAAGCTGCCACAACACAAGGCCTTGATTTCGGCTTTGGGTCTAACAACACAAAGCTCGGCTGTTGGCTTTTTATGGTAGAGTGCGATTCCAGATTTTAGGCAAGCCCAATAATGGAGGAGAATTGAATAATTAGAAAAGCAGACTGGATTGATTAAGTTCTGTCCCGTGCTCAAGTGTGTGTCATTTTATTAGTCATCCAGTCTGGTTTTAAAAGTCAGGATTAAAAATAAGCAGTCAGACCATGAAGTTATAGATGGTTTTTTGGTATAAAAGATCAAAAATGCCTTTTAGCCACATTAGAACTTTGCTGAAGTGTTGATTGACGATGTAATATTGAAATAGTTTTTCTGTTAAGTCACTTGGATGTGTCAAGCTTTTATAAAATGTATTTTCTATGCAATTGTAATACATAAAAGGCATATGTACTTTTATGGGTTTCTGAATGCAGTCAATTTAACATGCTCAAAAAATATATGGCTCTTTGAGATAAAACAGACTCACAATAGCAATAATAGGAACCAACGGAAAGCTCTGTCATACCTACACATGCACACACACGCATTCACACACATATACACGTGCGCGCAAGCACACACACACTCACTTACACACACACACACGTACCTCCTGGAGTTTCTGCTCTGTAGACTGGTTTACTCATTCCCTCCTCATTTTCAGAACTGATCTTGAGAAAGTGCAGGACTCCAGGTTCTAACACACACACACACACACACACACACCATGCAAATTAGACAAAATGGTGCATGCTGTCACCGTGCATTTTATGCTTTTAAATAATTTACATCTTTGTACAGACAGTAATATAATACCTGTCCACCTTACCTACATCCTCTAGTACCTCGGAGCGGCGGTCCTTGTCCACCTTGATGAAGCGCAAAGACCTCATGGACTTTCCGTAGCCAATACTGTATCGATCGACTGGCCGACCGTCCAACTCATTAGGTGGTTCCCATGTCACCTTTAAGCCCTTATCCACTGACGTTAGCTTCACATTGCGTGGATGAAATGGTTTATAGGCTAAGAAAGAAAAGGATGGCATGACTGACAAATTATACATGCTGTCAATACAAAGGTTATCATATTCTGAATATAGATTATTTTAAGCCTCAAAGTGTTGCCAAAGGATTCCACTAGGAATGTGGAATGCTCTGATTAAATTCCACACGGATTTAATATGGAATTTGCTATAGCTTTTCATTTTTTTATTCACACAACTAAATTCCCATGTGGATTTCATTAACAATACTGAGCTCATTCAACATTTTTAGAATGTTTTGAGCATCAACCACAGCAAAAACAAAAAAAATACTGAAAAAAACAACTTCCATTTTGGAATCATACAACATACAACAAAGTACAAAAAAAAACTAACAAAAATAAATCCTCCAAAATTTATTTAATATATTTATATTGTATTCACAGAATAAACAAAGTCTATAATCTGAACAGAAACTTAATGACAACAGCTTAAATTCTGAATTAATTATTTGTCACATATACCTTATAGCACAGTGAAATTATTTATATCCCAGTTAGGAAGCTGGGGTCAGAGCACAGGGTCAGCCGGGATACAGCGCCCCCTGGAGCAGACAGGGTTATGAGCCTTGCTCAAGGGCTCAACACTGGTAACATGGTAATCCCAGACCTTCGAATCCGAAAACCAGTAACCGTTTGAGCCTAGGCGCATGGTGTCATTACAGCCAGAAACAGTTTAAAATCAACTAACATTTTTGTAAATCATACAATCATGGTGCTGGTGTTGTGTGAAAAATACTAAAAAGCTCTTTATTTGTTCTAACATAGTTATGTAAGAGTGTAGGGAATAACGCTTGTCAATAGAAGTTGGGCGATTAATCTGTACGATTTTTGCCATGTTTTCAGTAATCAGGCCTTGCTTATGCCTGAGCATATTAAATCGATTAACAGGGAGTTACATCTAAGGCAACGAGTGGAAAAATAATTAGTAAAAGTTGTTTTCCTCCTTTACTTTTCCTTATTCCCTAAAGAACATACATCTCTAACTAAACGTACTATCTCAATACTTATTTTAAAGCTGTTGAGTTTGTTTGTGCCTTGTAGTGAATATAAAACCTTATGATGGTAATTGGACTTGCATGTCTATGGGATTTGGAACATTATGCTAGCATAGTGGAAATCACAAGCTAAAATGCGCTAAACTCTTGCTAATGTTAGCTGCTAGTGAATGTTAAATGGACTTATACTTTTCAGTTGCAGCTATACTATTTATGTGGTTTATAACCATACTTATGTTGATAAAAAGGGAAACAGCTGTTAACAGTTTAATTTCAGATTTACTGTACAGTAAACAACTAAAACAAAGACAGGTCGTTCCTGGGTAAGGAATCTCCTTACTACAGTACCTCACTCGCTAGCAATAGTGCATAGTATTAGATCGTAATGTGCACAGAATAATGGAGTTCTAGAAAAAATACCTGATAAAATTAAATACTAAAATTACTTTTTTTATTTCATCAGATGAAGGGAAAAAAGAAAACCAGCCAAATATATCAGGCAAAAAATAAATAAAAAATAAAAATCACGGTGTATATCAGCCATGAGCTTCCCTCATTTCTAAAGCTCGGCATCGGCTTTGACATCGGCCATAGAAAAACCCATATTGGTCGACTTTTATTCGTCAGTCATTCTGATCTGGAGAGAGTAGCTATCATTCATGTCACAGATAATCCCGTTTTTGGTAATAGTCCAGGCTTTCTGTGAAAGTACTCACATGAACAGCATGGTCTCTGTATACAGTATTTTAACTCTATGATTGGGTTCTCTGGTGTGTTCACACAGTGCAACTGTATTAAACGCATAAGTAAGACATTGCTGATATCGCATAATCCCAAATTTGTCATTGACACTTTTTTTCATAAGGTTGAATTGTGCCTCAATGTACTATTATACCACTACAGGCAATTTAGCACAGCAGATTAATGGCAGGAAAATACATCTTCCATCTACTCTTGCCAGTTCTGAAGAAGCACCAAGAGACAGAGCTAAAAAGGCGAGAGCACGTTACATCGCCTCGACTGTTTAGACTGCCAAAAATAATACATGTCCCTTCAGACCACTTTCTCAAGGTACAGGAAATAGTGGCTGATTTACTGATTTTATATGTCCTTAACACTGTGTATCAGTTTCTACTCTTTACTAGACGATACAGAGGTCCAAGGTGCAAACATTTTAAAAACTTTATAAATTTATATGAATATTCAGGTATAAGGCACTGTGCCGTACTGAGACTGAGACTGTATGATATGGTATGTCACCACTATGTTGCTATAACTCATTATCCTCTTTAACAGGATTTTTACTTGATAATATCCTTGGACCATGGCCTCCAGTACTATCATGTGCATACAGTATAGAGATGTATACTGTAGCATCTTCCAAATACATGCACAATCCTATGTTGGTGTACAGTATCATTTTTGGCAGCCTGGTGGTTTAGTGGTTAGCACTTTCACCTCCAGGGTCCAATTTCTGCCTTGGGATCTGTGTGCATGGAGTTTGCATGTTCTCAGTTTGCTTGGTGGGTTTCTTCCTACAGTCCAAAGACATGCAGATGAGGATAAATGGCGTTCCCAAATTGCCCAAAGTGTTTGAATGCAGTGTGTGAATGTTGACTCCAGGTCCTACCACGATTGTAAAAATGGGAATAAATACAATGATCACCATTGGTCTCCATGGTCCCTAGTTCCTGGATGGATAGAGTATCATTTTTGTATTAAATCAGTTTTTGATCAGTTTGTACCTTAAAGGCGAAATCAAGACAAGATGGATTAGAGACCAACATGAGATCAAGATCTGGATGCATTATATCAAGAACTACAATCTTAGTGCACCACTAGTTAATTATTATATTGTACATATTACATAATCAGTTGAGGTTTGGTGCGTTGCACCTCTAGCATTGCTAAACCACATTGATCGATGCACACGTGAGCAAGGATGTTGCAAGCACACGGTGTTTCTGTCATGTTCTGCTGTGGTTTTGGACTCTGTTTATTGGAAAATATTTTTCAAACGACTCGTTTCTGAATGTCTGTGTTTTATTGTTATGGAAAAAAAATGTATTACAGAACCTGACAGTTTTATAGCTGTTAAACCAATGATGCAATTTGGAGTGTAATTGAAGTAAGGATTTCTTGCCAAGGAATAGTTAACAAGCACAAAAGACTAAACTAATGCAGATACCTCATGATGTCACCTTTATTAAAAAAATAAGTTTTTTTTTCTGTATTGCACCTTTGCCGATGAATTGAAGGCTGGCCCTATACATCAACACCTTGACAAAGACAACAGAGATCCTTACATTAATTAATTCATTTTCTATCTGTACAGTGTCATGGGAAGCCTGGAGCCCAGCCCTGGAGACTTTGGGCATAAGGCAGGGTACAACCTGGATAGGGTGCAAATCCACTGCAGGCCACAAATATAACCCCAACCCCCGCAAACACACACACATACTAGGGGCAGGCACTATGAGCAATTTGGGAATGCCAATTAGCCTATGCCTATGAACGTCTTTTGACTGTGAGAAAAAGCCAGTGTACCCAGAGGAAACCTGCCTAGCACAGGAAGAACATGCACACACACAGGCTCAAGGTGTGAATCGAACCCTTGACCCTCTAGGTATAAGGCCACAGTGCTAAAGACTACAACACTGTGCCAGCATATACAGTACTGTATATACACTCGTTATCTACATTATTAGAAACAGCTGCACATTCATGGAGTTATTTAATTAGCCAGTTACATGGCAGCATAACTGTGCACAGAAACAGGTCAAGAGGTCAAGAGCTTCACATCAAACAAAAAAATTGTGATCTCTGTAGGTTTGATCATATTAGGACCAGATGGGCTGGTGTGAGTGATTCATAAACTGTTGATTTCCTGATTATTTTTGATTATCTTGAGAGCTTACCAAGAATGGTGTAAAAGAAAAGAAAAAAAAAAGAAAAAACTGAGTGAGCAACAGATCTGTGATTGGAAACTGTCTGTTGATAAGAAAAGTTAAAGGAAAATGCCAAGATTGGTTCAAGCTGCTTGGAAAGATATAGTACTACACAACTCATAGAATCATGCTTTCGAAATGGTCATGGTGAGCGAAAAAGCATCTTAGAATGCACATGTTAAACACTGAGGTGGAAGGGCTACGACAGCAGAAGATCTTGTCAGCCAACAACAGTAATCTGAGGCTATGACAGTTAAAGATTAGAAAACATATCACCTTCTTCATCTGTCTAGGTTCAGTGGGTCTGAGTGAGTGAAATATAATAGCGCCCCCTGCTGTTGTAGCCTATCCATCGTAAGATTTGATGTGTTGGGCGTTCCAAGATCCCTTTCGCCTCATCACTGTTGTACAATGTGCTTATTTAGGTACTATACACTTCATGTCAGTCTCCTCTGGACAAGAGACACGGAATTTCCACCCACAGAACTGTCACTCACTTAAAGTTAATTAACACCATTAATCAACTCTTAGTAAACTCTAGAGACATGCGGAAGTTCGATTCCCAGCCAGTGCCCAAACCCCCCAGCCACTGGACATAGTGCCGGTCCCAAGCCTGGATAAATGGGAGGGTTGGGTTAGGAAGAGTATCCGGCGTAAAAACCTGTGCCAAGTTGCTGTGCGAACTGGATATTCTGCTGTGGAGACCCCTTGCCGGGAGCAGCCGAAAGACCAACAACACATGTAAACTTGAGAGATTGTTGTGTGCGCAAATCCCAGGAGAGCAAAATAATCTGAAATACTCAAACCAGGCTTTCTGGAACCAACATCCGTGACATAATCAAATTCAAATTAATCTTCATTCTAATGTTTGATGTAGACATTAATTGAAGCTCTTTACCTGTATCGGCACAAAATTTTGAACTGCACTGCTGCCACATGATTGGCTGATTAAATACGTGCATGGATGTGTAGTTATACAGGTGAGTGTACGACACAAATATGGATTTTTCTTAATCATAATATATTGATGGAAATACAAATCAAGAGCTACTGTGGCTATTGATTTGTACTGTAGCTACATGAGTTAACACACAAGGCAGGCATTTTGTAAACAATGACGCACCTTTCAATTCTGGCAGTACAACACGATTTTGTAGTGTTTCCTAAAACACACTCCTTTTAAGTCTTTAATCCTACATGTTAAATTTGAATATGGTTGGATTAGCCTGAGCTCTTTAAAACTAAACAAGAGAACTTTGACCTCATATAAAAACTTTATGGAGAGTAACTGATACATCACAATTCCAGTACTAATAAAATCTAATTGAGAGCAAATGAACTGAACCAAATTTCAGGCCAAATTTCTAAAAGGGTATAATGACTTGATTCATTTACGTTTTTAAACATTAAAATTAGATTTTAGATCTTAGGTTGTTTATAAGCATCAGGTTATTAATTATTGGTTTGAGCTCATTTATGGACCATTAACCTCCTTAAAGCATCTTTATATGAATGGTGAACGTAAATGGTGCATATGATGGCTATGCAAAAGGTATGTGATACAAAAATGGACCAGGCTGCTGGGCAAGTTCATTCCAGTTTATACTTCCACACCCTCATACCTTCTTCTCATGCTCGTCCACCTTGATGACGTAGCAAAGAGTGCGAATGAATCCGGGGTGGGGGGTTGTTTTGTTTCCTATTCCATCAGAAAAGGTCACAGTTCGGTCATAAGTAATATTATAGTACCATAAAAGTTAAATGAAAAGTTACATAATCAAATACATTAAGCATTTTATTGGGTCAGAGTGTCAGGGAATACTGGTGTGTATGAGTGACTATGCTTGTGTCTGCCATCATAGTGTCAGTCGTATCCGCAATATTTTATTAGGCCTCATGGAAAGAGCTGCAGGGCAAGCACCTGCCGTTTAAGCGCCAGAGTGTCAATAAAGTATGTGAAATTTATGCATTACAACCGTCCTGAACCCCACACAGAGGCAGAGGTTTTCTCAACAAGTTCAGAAAAAAGTATTATTATTGTTCCTACCATTTCCATGAATAAAGTACATTTTAAATAATGATATACTTATATAATGTAATATGAATTTTATGAAGTATAATGAATTTTATAAAGTGCATTTGTGCTTGTCAGATTACAGGATGTGGTGGCCCTTGTAAGCTGGATCAGATGTTTTAAATCAGGAAATCACAAAACCATGAGGTAACAGGTGTAATTTCTCCTGGCATTCAATCGTATACAGCGCGTTCAGAAAGTAATCAGACCTTTTCCCATTTTCCCGTTACGTGGCCGTCTTGCTTACACCCTAACCTAATCCAGAAATATCCTCTTTAATGAAAAAGCATAAACACGTTTAATGAGTTATGCCATTGATTAAAAAAAAAAAAAAAAAAGAGAAAAATAATATTTACATAAGTGATACATCATAGCCCTAACTCGATACTTTGTTCTAGGGCACTGGCAGGGATTACAGCCTTGGGTTTAGCCAAGTATGATGTTTTACGCTCATATTTCTCAAGTTTTATCAGTTTAAATAAGGAGTGTCATTGTATCACTATTTTCAGATCCCTTGAGATAAGTTCAATTCTGTCTAAGTACCAGCTCTGGCTCGGCCACATGGAGACATTTCCAGACTTGTCTCGAAGCCGAGGAATTGTCTTGGATATGTGTGTCATTGTAGTGCTGAAAGATTATCAGCTCTCTTGAAGAGTTTTTCTCAAGAATGTCTCTATTCTTTGATGAGATCTATCTTTTCCTTAATCCCAACAAGGCTCAGAGTCTCTGCTGCTGAAATATAAATCCCCATTACGCTGCTTCCTTACTGCAGAGATGGATTTGGCCAGGTGGTTTTTAACAAGGTGTAATGCACTATTTAACATTCCAGCCAAATGCAATCAATCTTGGTTTAATCAGAGAAGAGAATTTTGTATCTGATGTCCCCGGAGTCCTTTAGGTGCCCTCGGAGTGGACCTTCTCAAGCCTTTTACTCGAGTGGCTTTCGTTGGGCGAGAAAAGGCCTAAGTGGTGGAGATCTGCAGTTCTGTTCTTTCCTCAGAGGAGTTTGATCAAAATGACCTCTGAGTTTGGGTCACCGACCCCACGGAAGCCGCCCTGTACTTATTTGCTTAGTTTGGCTGGATGGCCATCATCTAGAAGGACTCTGTGTGTTTTTCGTACATTTTGGTGCCTTCCTCAGACCTTTGCATCAACAGACAATTCCTCTGATCTCAAGTCTTGTTTGTTGTTCTGAGATACATGGTCATCTTTGGGGATTTATTTTAATAGAGGTGTTTTTTTTCTTCCAAATCCTGATTGTCTCATAAAGTGTATTTAATACTACTGAACTTTGGTCGCAGAAGATGTTATAGTACAGTATGAGGTCTGAATAGACATATGTTTAGTATTTGAAAATAATGCACAAAATTTATTCATTATTATATTGTTCATAATATTTTGTTTAGTAAAAAAAAAAAGGAAATTAGAGTAATATTGTGATGTGACAAAGTGATGGAAAAGTTAAGGGGTCTGAATACATTCTGGAAGCACATCTTGTATACAGTACATCTTGCTTAAGGTATGCAAACCTCTTCCTTAGACAGACATCAGTAATGCCCGGGTGCTTCACACTGACCTAAAGGCAGCTGTTACAAAATGACATCTCATTTAGCACAAACAAAGAACTTGAGGAGTCGAGGAGAGAATTGTGGTTAATAGACAAGCACTGGCCCGTGACTCATCTCGGATTAGAGATCTAAGCAGACTTGTTTTCTTCTCTACGTGTTTAAATTCTGTTTATGCCAATCAAACACAAGTGAATTAAATTCCTGTAGCTGGTTAGGGCATGATTTTACCTCCTTTTCACTATGAATCTGTTTCACACGCAAATGTTACTCCCTCTCCCTTTCTCTGTCTTCATATCTGTATAGTACGTACAGTCTCTCCCTCCCTGTCTCCCTGTGTCTCCCTGTGTCTCTCCATTTCTTAACTTGCTCCCTAACAATTCCCACCGGAACACCACCATACAGTATGTTTAGTTGAATACATATTTTTATCTGTGAGACAGGTGTGTGTGGCTGTTAGTCATTTTCAGGTAGGATGTCAAAATGAGTAAAGGTTGTTAAAGGAGAACCATAATGTAAAATCCATAGGACCATTTTTATTGTGCATTGTTATGTTACACTGATGGTCTTGTGTTGGTGCAATACTTAGTACTGCCTTATGACAGCTTCTAGTTCTCTGATTTCCTCCACTGTCCAAAAACATGCACGTAGGTGGATTGACTACGCCTAATCCCCCTTAGGTATGAATAAATGTGTGAATGTGTTCTGCAGTGAGCTCCACTGCATCACACCCAGTGTTTCTATGAATTCCACTGCATCACACCAGGATCAGGTAGTGACTCCAGATAAATTAATAAAATAATCTTTATTGGTCATCAAATACTATTAAAACTATTGCAGATTAAAAAAAAATACAAATTAAATACTTTAAAAAACTATAATCATGTAGGTTAAGGGGCTAGTTTAAAAACTTTGATGATTTGCACTTAGTGGCTGTCAAAATGCTATCATATTACTTTTGTTTGAAATTCATGCAAAAGATACATACTGTATACGATATATCAGTTTAGATAACAATACATAGTTTAGAGGAATATTACTACTGTAATACAGACCAAAGCACAGATTACAGGCAGACCTCTGGCATATTGGAACTATACTACTATAACTGTACAACTATATAGAACTATATTACTATAACTATACAACAATACCTTGTATAAAAAAAGAAAATATCAAAAATGTCTCAGTTATTATTCTATATACAGTAGAAGCCCACTTGATTGTTTATTTGAATTAAATCGATTTATCTTCTGACCAGAGAAAAAATTATAATGTTAACATGACTTCAACTGCCATGAAATATTATTGGTGTTTGTGTTTACGACGTTGACTGTTCAGCAATAAAAGTCTTTAATGACTATAATAAATATGACGGTACATGTCTAAAATATCTAACATCCCAAATATATGCAGAGTTCAATAATGTCCCTGAACTACATTACGACTGTGCTGTGATCAGAATAATACAATTAATAAACAGTATTTTCTAATTAATATTATACCTGGCTAGAAAAAGCTTTGAGAGTTGTTGTAAAAGGAATCGACTGGACACACAATAAGATTAGGTCAGATTTAAAACATGAACTTCATTAATTTGAAGAATAAAATTGGGGAGAAAAAGCAGATGTCAAAAGACAAAACGTATTATTTCTAAATGGTCCACACAGACACTGGTTTGGGTCAACGAGCAGAGAAAAATCAGAGGAATATAGATTGAGAACAGACGGCTAATACACAGCTGCTGACAGCAGTTCCAAGCTGCACCGGCTGACCTCATTTACAGAATCACTTCCAAAACAGAAAAAGTGAGAGAAAAAGAGAGAAAGAAAAGAGAGAAAGAAAAATGTCCTGTTGTAACGTGGCAGCTAACTGTGCTCATTGGGACACAGCCATTCCCAAGATCCCTCAGTTATACCATAGTGCATGGAGCCAGGGGGAGAAGAAAGTCTGGACAAAACGGAATAAAAAAAAAAACTGAGAGCGAAAGTCCAGAACATCTGCAACATGACTTGTGAGCTCTCTGATGGCATGTTAAAGCTAGTCAACAGCTTTCTCCTGGACGGCTTTAATATTCTGACATGCTCTACATGCCGATCTATCAGGAACCCAGCGTACACCATGCTCAGCGTACACCTCTGTATGTTGCACTTTGCCTAAACAGTTTGTGCTTCTCCTGTGCAGCCTGTGTGTTCAGTGGCAGCTCGGCTCTGTTAGCTGGCTATACAGTGAGATCACTCTTTATTTTTCACTTTTTTGGCACACAGCGCACACTTTGAGAGATTTTCCGTGAGAGTGTTCTAGACAAACAGTTCCTTCATAATGATTCCCTATAGAAAAGGGAATCAGGTTTAAAAGGGTTGTTAAATGGCGAATGAAATTCAGATACATCAAATAAAAATTCAACGTATGTAAGCTTAGGCTAAATTTTCATTTTCAGAAGCTGATGTGTATGATCAAATGCATACTCCATGCATGCTAGAGAAATATTACTACTGTAAGCCAGACCAAAGCACAGATTAGAGGCAGACCTCTGGCATATTAGATCAGTCCCCTGGCACACTCACGAAAATATCTGGGTCTCATTTTAACCAGGATTTATTATTTTAATAATTTATGTAATCTTAAATCAGTTGCAGAATTGAGGTCAGAAAGGCAATATTCTGTAATATTTTGTAGTCGACATACAATTTACAGTTTTCCTATGTTTTACTCTTAAAATATGATGCTTTTTTTTTTATTTTTGCTTTCACACATTCCAATTCCATAACTCAGTATTGTACATATAAGAACACAGAATAAACACAGTCATCATTTGACTTTAAAACCGAACAATGCATATCATACAGTTAGATTTTTACTCTTTTTTTTAATTCACACATGATTATTTAAAAAAGGCAATATTATGCAAAACATAATATTGAACGTGATTAATTTGTAAAGTGTATCTTCCGAGCTGAAAGACTTAAAAAATCTTTTAAAATGTAATAATGACAAAATGCAATCACACACGTGCTGACAAAGTGGGGTAACTACCTGATGTGTGTGTGTGTGTGTGTGTGTGGATGATGCATACTCATGATGAGCATGCTTTAGTTTGTGATAGTGTTTGTGTGTGTGTGTGTGTGGATGATGCATACCCATGATGAGCATGCTGAAGTTTGTGCGTGTGTGTGTGTGTGTGTGTGGATGATGCATACCCATGATGAGCATGCTGAAGTTTGTGCGTGTGTGTGTGTGTGTGGATGATGCATACCCATGATGAACATGCTTAAGTTTGTGTGTGTGTGTGTGTGTGTGTGTGTGTGTGGATGATGCATACCCATGATGAGCATGCTGAAGTGTGTGTGATAGTGCGTGTGATGCTTACCTGTGATCATCGGGCTGAGGGCGCAAAGCGCGAGCAGGAGCGCACGGAGAGCGCGTGCTGCCGGTGGACACATAGCGAACACAAGTGGTGCAGCTCGTGCGCCGCTCCGGAGCGCGCGGGAGAAGGCGGGGGCCGCTCCCTACCTTATGGCACAAACCCAAACCTGTTTAACAGCAAAGGAAGACTCTGTCTCACCGCAAGAGGGAGACACAGGCTGGATCCAAAACCGCACATAATCTGGAGCGCAAAACATCCGATGGTCATAAACTGAGCAATGATTACTTCAGTAGCCAGACTCCTCGCTGGCTCCTTTTATATTTCCTAAATTGTAAATATCTGTCTATATTTATATGTCCACTACAGGCAATTTGGAAACACCATCAGCACGGGGAGAACATGCAAACTCCATACACCCTGACTGGAGGTAAGATCTGAACCCCCAATCCTGCAGGTCAGAGGCAAAAGAGCTAACCCTGTCTTAGTGCCATACTGTATCTCTCTAATACTTAGATACAAGGTGGTTAGTCTGGTTATTTTGAGTCTGTGTGTGTATTGGCCTCTGTTATTAAGCCTCTAACATCAAAGTTAGCTAAACTGTCCTTGATAGTCAGGCTCCTTACATGCTTGCTAACTTATTTGAAGTGTTGGCTCTCCATGATGCCTTTCACCCCCAGGGGGAAGACCGTGAATTGTGAATTCTACTGCCAGGTTTTAAGGCCCTCGGAGGGAGGACGTGGCAGCACGATGGCTTAGTGGTTAGTACGGTCACCTACTGTAGCACCTCCAGATCCTGGGTTCGATTCACATGTCGTGTTTAAGTGCATGGTTTTGCGTGTTCTTGGCGTGCTTGGTGGATTTACTCTGGGTAAGAATTGGTGTTTCCAATTGCCCATAGTGTGTGAATGTTGACACCATGGTCGTACAAAATGGGAATGAATACAATGGTCACCATTGGCCTTCACGTTCCCTAGTTGAACCACAGGTTCCTAGATGGAGGGAGGGCAGACATAGTGCGAAAGCAGCCGGATCCATGATGCACAAATCTTGAAACTTTTTGATACCCCGTTCTAAAATGCCCACATTAAAAATTCAAAACCTATTATAATATCGCACAGATCATTAATTTATGTCTAATGAGGAATGTATGAAATCAAATCACAACATGGCTGTTAATGATCTCTACAACTATGCAAGCCTTTTAAACCGGACTGTTTTAATATAAAGCACAATAACACATGGATCTTTTTTTTTATTTTATTTTTTTTAAAACAAAATCAAGTTAACACAGTCAAAATTTTATTTTCTCTAACTGAGTACTGTATACCTTTAATATTCTTACTCCACAAGGAGGTAATCCACTTTACAGGTCAAGAGTGCCTCATTAAAGATCTACAGTCATAGTAGGCTGCATGTGGCCTGGAGAAAGCTGGAGCTTTTCTCTTAGAGCTTCTGGAAAGCTTCACAATACCTGTACAAAGTGACATGGCTAATAGAATGAGCTTTAGTGACAGACTGATGGATTCTCCATGACTGACCTCAACTTATACAGTACCTTTATGTTGGGCTCATGGCCGAGCTTATAGTTATATATATAAATATTATATTATATAATCTGCTATTTGTTTGTTTGTTTTTTTATGAAAGTTTTTTTTTTTTATATAAAAAGTGACTTTTCAACAGAACGATATTTAATCAGTATTTTATAACATCCGTTTGACATAAATTGTAATTAATAAATATTTTAATTAAAATTGGCAGATTAATTAACATTAGATTAAAAAATATACATATAATCTCTTTCTTTTTTTTTTGCTGTTTTTCATCTTATTGACAAGAAATACCCATAAATTTAAGACATGGTCTGTACTACAGTATGGTTTGAACTAATAACATTGGATGCTATTCAACCAGAGCTTCAGGGTCATGCAAAAGTATCCAGTTTGATAGAATGCAAGTTTATGTTCTGATCTATTTTGACACTCATTTTGACAAAATAAGGTAAAGTATTTATTTAATAAATTAAAAAAACCTGCATTAACTGCTGTTCATGGTTCAGCAATGCAGTTTATGTTTTGGTCTTTTTTTGTTCCCTTTTCTAAAATGATAGATATTATTTTCATCCCTTTTTTGTAAAATAGAGTATGCTTGTATGTCACCTAAGCCTTTAGTTTACCCCTGGAGATGTTTTTTCCCCCATAAGTCAACACAGTTGTTTGTCTATGTTTGTTAATAAAAACTCTCTAGTCAGGAGTTGATTGTTTCCATACATGGAACCTAGGCATGTTTTGGTCTAAATTTGCCCGCTAACAATATCACCACTGAACTAGGTTTAAAACAACCATGTGTATCAAGAATGTAAGCCACAAACGCTTTCTCTGTTCCTGCCAAGGGAGGAAATGGAATTACTTCAACTTAACATTGAAACTGCCAAATATGTGAGCTCTTTGTCATATTTATATTTTGTTTTCATGGTACCCACTGCTTGTGTAATTTCTCGTCTCCTGTTTTTTTCGAACGGTTTGTTTGGAAACATGACACTTGGTGACACTGCTGGTCACCCCTGTTCAAAGAATAAGTCCCACATGACACAATCGTCACGTCTGCTGTCTGATCTAGTAGTGCCCTCCTCCAGACTGCCTCCTCTTGGGTATTATGTTGCTAACCCCCACAGTTCAAGCACTTGTTAGTGTAAACTTTGTAAGGATCAGCAAGCGTAAGTAGCTAAGTGTAAAATAACAATAATAATAATTATTATTTTTATTTATAATAATTATTCTAAGTATAATAAACAATAATTAAACTA
>JAQMYG010000020.1:10387000-10401983 GCA_030014215.1 Clariallabes teugelsi
AGACTAAAGTTATTACCCGCCACAGCCCAATTTTACCCGCATTTGGCGGGTGGGCGGGTGCCAATGTCAAGCCCTGACACACACACACACACACACTCATTCACACACTACGGGCAGTTTGTGAACACCAGTTAGCCTCATCTGCATGTCTTTGGACTGTGGGAGGAAACCAGAGTACCCGGAGGAAACCCACCAACCACAGTGAGAACATGCACACACACACACACACACACACACCCTGAAGACCCTGGAGGTGCGAGGCCACTATGCCACCAACCACAATATCAATCTACCAATGATTAATGATAAATGACATAATATACCATATGTGATAGATTTGGCTTTGTAGTAGGTTAAAGCATGAATGTATAGACAAAAAGTCAACTTTTCGCTGTCTCGTGCGTTGGAATCGTTTTATTCGACTCGTTTGAAAGAGTTGTTTATTAAGAACCGGTTCTCTTTCGAATCCCCCATCGCTCGCGCACATCGGAGAAAAAAAAGGGTCGGAAATCTGTGTAGCGGGAGTGTAGCGCTGACCAGACCAAGACAAACATGAAGGCACTTTAATTATTTTACGGATCTTGTATGTAAAGTCGGAAAATACTGCGGATAATTTGTTTGCTTGGTATTACAAACATATAGGCTATTTTACGAACAGGTCAGTGCAGTCTATGGCACGTTTATAGGTTTACTTCGGCGCTACTTTAGGGGAATTTCTGTCGCTTGTGATTTCCGTGATTTGAGTTTCACTGCCATGGCTCTGGTGGTGTATCTGAAATCGGTGTCGGACCTTCCCGGGAAAGGAGACCGACTCGCCAAAGTCTCATTCCGAGGTACTGCTACACTTCATTTCTTTCTTTCTTTTTTAAAATGTTTATTTCTAGGTTTATGATGGGCTGAAGCCTTTGGATTGAGTGTAGAATTCATGCCTGAGTGCTGTGCTGAAAGTTATCACTCTCTCATACTGTCTTGTAAAGTCTACTGTACATTATTCAAGTCCAACTCGACACTGTATGAATGACAGGCTCTGCTGCCTTGCACCTCCATGGTCCGGGTTCGAGTCCCAGCCAGGCTCGATTCCCGTCTCTGTGTGCATGGAGTTTGCATGTTCTCCCCGTGCTTGGTGGGTTTCCTCCGGGTACTCCCAACAGTCCAAAGATATGCAGGTTAGGCTAATTGGCGTTCCCAAATTGCCCGTAATGTGTGTGTGTGCCCTGCGATGGATTGGCACCCTGTCCAGGGTGTACCCTGCCTCGTGCCCTAAGTCTCCTGGCATAGGCTGCAGGTCCCCGCGACCCTGAATACAGCAGATAAAGCAGTACAGAAGATGAGTGAGTGAGCCTACTTATGCATGCTTAATATTTTGACATATTATTTAGGTGATGTCCACAGAAGATGCTGAAATTATACACAGTGCACTGTGTACATTTTCATATACAGTGTTGGCTCGAAATTAGTGTGTAAGTGTGCGTACAGTATGTGTGTGTGCCCTGCGATGGATTGGCACCCTGTCCAGGATGTACCCCGCCTTGTGCCCTAAGTTTCCTGTGATAGTCACCATGCCCCCTGCGACACTGTATATACAGTAGGATTAAGCGGTGTAGACGATGTATGAGTGATAGTGAGTGCTGGATTGATTCTTGCAGGGTTCATGAGTGTCCACTTTCACTCATATGGACACTGCAGGGATTGTTAAAATGTGCTATTTTTGATATTCTGTGTCATCATAATTGAGTTTAAGAATAAAAAAAAAAATCAGCATCCGGATGATTTGGTAAAGCTGTAGGCGAATCTAGAGGTAACTGAACACTAATTTGTGTAGGCTGAAGGTTGCAGAAGTGCCCTGTGCGACTAGCGGTAAATTGAACAAGCTCAGATTCAATGTCTGAAGGGTGAAGGGTTTGATGATTTCATAAGTAGGTTTATGATTTAGGAACACACAATTGAAGACACTATGTTATACTGTTGCTTTTATTTCAGCACCTTGGACAGCACAGTGCGTGTTGACCACTATCCTAGTTTTGTATTTGTTTTAGTTTTAGGACAGGATATAGGGGTGTGTTGTTTTGCGTTTCTCACAAAGGTCATACAAAGGTGTATATGTTTTTTTTTATTTTTTTATGTGCCTTACAACACTACACCAGTAAAAGAAATTAAGAATTTGTAAAAAGCTGAAAGAATTTTATAGCAAATTGCATCTATGTTCCTTTAGGAAGTATTATAGAGTTGGGAGATATAACAACAACAAAAAAAAACACTTGTAGATATTGTTTAATGACAAGCTTCCAGTAAAACAGCAGCGATGTATCAGAAAACTGATTTTTATTTAATGTCTACCAAAATAAAAATTGTTTAATCCTGAAAAGGACGCACAGCTGCTTAATAGTACTGTACTTTGGTCAAATTAAATGGTCTAATAGTGCAAAGTGATGTGGTATTTCTGCTTTATTAGGGTTTGTTTCTTTTTTATCTTTTTTTTCTGTTTTTTAGTGGCACACACAGTCTTGTTTATGGCTCATGCTTTTCCAGCCTGTCTAGAGCGGAAGGTTTTTCAGGAAGCTCAGTCTCAGCTCAGTCATGTCCTGTTCCTCTGGGAAACACAGTCCTTTGTTACAACACACAGATCTGACTTTTTAATGTTTTTTTTTTTTTTTTTTTTTTAAATAGGGACATGCAAGATGTAAAAAAAAAAAAAAAAAAGAGCCATATCCTCTCAGGTGACAAATATAGGCACATAATTTCCAATATTAAGTAAGTGTGTGCTTACATCTAACCCCATCTAAGTGGGGTTTTCCCTTTTTGTTTTTAGAACGTTATGTAGGGTATTATCCCATTTACCTCATTTTAAGTGCTTCTGTTAGAGTTCAAGCACTTCAGTCAGCTTTAGGACTCTAAAGGATATTATGCTGTACTGTTATTTTCTGCCCTCTTATCATCAACAGGCTGTGCTCAACATAGCATCACTCTAGGTGTGCACTCCTCATGCACACCACACAATGTCAGCCTTGTTATTTCTATCATAAGTACACGCTTACCACTTAATCATACAAATCAATTGGGGGAAAAAGTAACAACAACAAAACACAAACAGAAAACATTAGGTATTGTAGTGGCATTTATGACGAGTACAATGTTGAACATTTAAACAAAAAAAGAGGACAACAGGAAGCTCTGCTGGAACACACAGAACGACAACAGAAATATGTGAAACCTACTTTGTGTTCTGCGTGAGCTATAGAAATGGAGTGGAGTCATATGGACATCTGGCGTGAGAATATGTAATATACAGATTTTGGAATGAGAAACAACATGCAAAATTTTTATTATGAGAAATTCAAAAATGTCCATCCCTCGGGTTAAAACACATGAACAGAGCAGTTTTCATGCTAAAAAAGAGGGACACAAACAGAGAATATTATATATTAAAAAAAAGACTGGGAGATATACTCAGTTACATATTAAAACAACTAACTGAATATAAATGAAAGCAGGACACATTGACCATGGAAGGTAGTATCAGTATTGGCCCGCAGAAGGTCTTGACACACTGATTTGTTATTGAATCTAATCAAATCAGAGAACTGATAACAGTAAAAATCTATAATACCATCTTTCTATAATCCTAACTGTGGAAATTCTCGATTCTTGGTCACATTTTTTGATGGTTTAGGACAGAGTCAACATACAGAAACAACCATGAGCAATTTATAGCAAATTATTACTGTCACATTCAGTCCACATGAAAAGATATTTGAATGAGATCAGGAGCTTCTTGTTAGGGATCCCTCGGCTGAAAGCTTTACTGCGTCTATGAACCATTACTCGAACAGTTCTGCTGCATTCATTGTGTCCTGTCTGCAAAAGCCAGCTAACCGGAGAGCATCGAGACCGAGCTGCTCTAAGGCTTCTTTCATCATCAAAGGGCCTTTTGTTTACAGTCTTTGGGGGATTATATAAATTTATGTGTCTAATTCAGCTGTCCTAAAGCCTGTTGTTGGTTATATCATTCATACCCTGACTTAAGTGTATTTATTATTCTGTTGCACCTAAGGTGGGTGGAATATTTTACTTAATCAATGAAGCTGAGTGGGCTATTTTAGCACCACCAGGTATTGGTCTGACTCTAGAGGAAAGTAACGAGCCACAGATGAGTGACAAATCAAAGTAAAGTAAAAAGAAAAGCATAAAGTGACATATGTGTTGAGTGTTGGGTCACAACAAATCCCTGAAACATCTGCAGTGTGCTTTCGCACAGCCTCTGCGAATCTCTAGAACCTCTGAAGGGAAGAATAGCATTTATCCACAATATGTGAAATGACAGTGATAAAAGTGACAAAACGTCGCTCCGGAATCCCTCATCACCCTGACTGCATGTTTGTTTTTGACTACAGTGTTTTCTGTTTGTTTTTTTAATCTATTTATTCCAATTCTTAAAACTGAAAGTTGCATACCTCAGAGTGGCGCAGTGGTAAAGTTCTCGCCCTATCATCCGGAGATCGCTGGTTCGGTTCCCGGGTGATGCTGTTACCTTTTGCAGCCGGAGGTCTAGAGAGACCTGTTTGGCCGAGCTCTCAGAGGGGAGGGATGAGAGGTACTTCGTGCTCCCACATTAATCCCAACTCTACAGCCAATCAGGGGCGTCTGTGAGCTCACGCAAGCGGGAGGAGCGGATAGCGCTGTCCTCCGAGTGTGTTACTCCGCCCCAACGGTGCGTGAGCGAGCAGTTCGAAAAGATGCGGTCGGGTGGCGTCACGTGGTTCGGAGGAAACACGTGATAGTCTTCGGCCCTCCCGACTGAGTGGTAGTAGCAGCCTTAATATGAGAGCCCCCTAGTGACGGGGAGGAATTGGACACGACTAAATTAGGGAGAAAATCAGGGGGGGAAAAAATGATTGAAAGTAACTTGCGCTGTAAGGAAGGCTAATTTTCTAATTTTGCTGAACTCAGTATAGTGACAATAAAGAATCTTCATTCCAGAATCTTTAAATCATAGGTGTTCAATTTGGCTGACTGATGAAAGAACATACCATATGAATTAATGCATTTTAATTCTCACTCAGACTCCACACCATCACAGAGGTGATTAGTTAAAAGCATTTATTTGCAGTGATGCTACCTTCAGAAGAAACAAATGGAGTAAAAATACCCCTGCAGCAAAAATACCCCTGGAGCGTAACAGAGCCTTTAATTTGCCACCTGTATGTAGATTTCTATTTTAAATTAAATTAATATTTTAAATAAACAAACTTTGTACTACAGCAAACTTTTGATCTAAAAAAACAAAGACATACTGCATATATCATATTGCTCTCCTCCTTATATTTTGATAGATCTTTTGTGTGTGCTTTTGTTAACACACCTGTATTATAATCCAGCTTGCATCCGCAATCCAAACGCCCTGGCCACTTATATGAGAGCCTCGCTTCTACTGCAGGCAAGAGGAGCAGCAATCGTGACTATGTAATAAGCTCTCGTTTCTAATTTGATGTGCATTACAACATTAGTTTCCAGTCATTATTACCCTGTGTGTATGTGTGTGCGTGGGTGGCCATGCTTATGCTGCAATCACATTGACAGTTTATGTCTGCTTAGGTCTTGAACATGTGATGTTTGGTGCTTTTTTATTCTCGAGGGTGGAGAATATTCCTCATTCCCATCATGTTTCCAGCATTGTAGTGTCGGACGTGATTTATTTAACTTGCTATCGTCTTGATGTGCGATCATCATTAAACCGTCTGGGTTCACATTATCTGTTTATATTGCTGGCGACGGTTTAATACGTCTGCTAATTAAATAGCACTATTTGGCTTGTTGGATGGTGAATGTTGACAGATCTGCCTTGTCTGTCTCCTTATTTTCCTTCCCCAAATAAGGAACATTTTAAATGAGTTGTGTTTGATGATGGTGGTAAACATGATCCTTATATAAATGCTGAGATATTTCAGGTAATAAATACTTGTCTGTTTTGATGCGCTCAATATGAATATCCATAGTATTTGAAAAGACAAGATCTTTTTCTTTTTCTTTTCTGTAGGTCTGTCCTTCTACTCACGTGTCCTGGACAACTGTGAGGATGAAGCCAGGTTTGAGGAGGTCAGTGCATTTATTTATTCTCTGTCTCTGTGTCTGTCTTTTACTCAATCACTCCAGCATGAAAACAACACTTACTGTAGGTTTGTAAGTTCAATCTCAGGAGAAGTGAAAGCGATATGTGGATTTTAGTCGAGGGAAGCCTGCAGTGTAGGCAGTGGGGAACTAATTGAAAGCCTTGTCAGTTTTCTAACGCAGCACATCAAGTTTAATGTTGTTGTTTCCTAGTGATACTAAAACTGAGAAGCAGGGAGTAAAATTGAGGTAAAGAAAGAAACCCTAAGTGTTCGGTTGCATCCGGTAAATTACCCAAAGTCCTCATCCTCTGCATGCTTAAGCACTTGGGTCTGTCTGTAGGTTTCTTTTCCTGTAATTCAAGTGAACATATTGAATGCCTCTTTGTCTGTCTTCACTCATTACACCTGCACAGCAAATGGACTGAATCTCATTCAGCTCATTCTAATGGTAAACTTAATGTAAAGGTTCAAAGGGAATGGAAAGGACACTGGAAATGAATTTGTGTTCTGCTCTGTACATGCATGACATACTTTAGAAATAAAGTCTGATGGGTTTTAACTAAATGTTACCATCATATTTATTACCGAGTATGCGCTTCGTGTATATTGCGAATTAGAATAGTAGCAGTGCAAATTGAACCTTAATGGTCCTCGTCTCCTCATATTTTATTATTATTATTTTTTTTTTGTGCTGCCAGTGATAAGAATCAGAGTTCCTCTTCTGTCAAGTGTAAAAACCGGGTGCTGTTTCCTCTTGTGATTAGTGTGTTTTTGTTTGGGTTAAAGAGGAAAAGAAGCAAGGCTGCATTTTCTTGCAATTAAATGGGCAGCAGGAGAGAGAAAGAGAGACAGATGTTACACAGGAGGTGGCAGAAAAACAGTAAAAGATGGATTTTCTATATAAGGACTCTGGACATTCTATTTTCAACATTGACCTTGTTATTCATTATATCATTAGTTGAACTCTGTTGGATATCCAACCACGTTCCCACCACCACCACCACCTCTACCACCACCACCTCTACCACCACCCCCAACTCCAACTGAGTGGAACTTTTTCTAATGCCTTAGAGTTTGGAGTTATTGCCAAGATCCTGCAGGCTTACTCACTTTCCCCTGTCCCTGCTGGGTGTTTGACTCATTTCAGAGAGTTAGAGAGAGTGCACACATCACTACCTCTGAGCTTACTTGCTACTCACAGTCACATCCCACTGCTTTAAATCGCCTTGGGTGATTTCAGACTTAAAATGATTCGATATGATTTCCATGCTATCATTATTTGGTAGGAGATCTTTTTTTTTTTATTATGTGACGAATTTCTAGACTGGACCTTACCAGTGCTTTATACACCATCTATAACAAATACTTTTATTTGCTGAATTCAGAGTAACCCCGTTTGATCACTGCCACCCTTACCATGCTTTCTGCTTTCACCACACCTCATATGCATTTCCAATGTTTTTTTTATCTTTAACTTCATCCTCCTCCATTTAAATATTATTGTAATTCTGGATTATCCTGTAACTATAATTAGGCAAATGAAAATGAGTCTAGGCATAAAAATGAGGAACATAATTCTGTAAGGATGTTAAAAATGTTAAAAAAATTTTTTGTAAATAAACCTCTTTCAGAGACAAATTAATGTTCGCCCACTGAAGGAAAGACATTCCTTTATAATGTTTTGTCTCTAAAACAGCCATTTCAGCTTTCTCCAATTATAATTTGGGTTCATAATTCATCTCTAATATGACCTCACTTGACTTATGATCTGTACTTGTTTTTATAGGAAATACATGCTGTTACATCTATGGACATTCATTTAGGTCTCATAAGGATGTTTAATGTATGAGTAAATGTTCGATCAGTCCTAATGTCTTCATGGAATTACGTAGTTAAAATAGACATGACTTGCCACTATTTAGGGCCCTTTGACGTCATAGTGTGTGAAGGGCCCTCTTGTTTTTCTAAGGATTGTTTTTCCAGCATCCAGGGATTTTTGGGGTTATTAACATGCTCAAAAAGTCATGAAAATCAGCACACATGTTGGAATCAGCTGCCATCAGGATGTCTGAGCAGCTGGGCCCTGGGCATGGCTATCACACAAGATTTTGCTGCATAGCTCATACACACTTGCACGTACAGTATACATACGAAACTCGGTGCAATCTGGAGTCTTTAGGTCTCCAGATCTGAATTTCATTTAGCTGAACGACTTTTGCTACTGTATGTCATGGGCTCTACTCAACAGGAAGTCAGTTATTTTGGGTTGTTTGCAAAACGCACTCAGCGGATTTTGGCATACTGTACTCCTCCTAGGGGATTCATACAATCGCCACCAAATTGGGCCTATGTGATCTCAAGACATTGAGGATGCAAAATTGCGATGGATTTTTCACATCTCAAACGGTTCAGCTGTGACAAAAAAAGTGGGTAATGTCTTCATGAGTGAAATCATATTGAGTACCATCATGGTGTGATTTTTTTTCCAGCATCCCGAGATTTTGTGAAGTTTTGTGAATAATGGTATTTATATGTCCCCTTTAAATGCATGTGTCCTCTATGCCCCAGGCAGCGATGGCACAGGTGCTTGGGCACGATCATTGTTGCTTGCAACTATTTTTCTAGTTGAAAATCTTTAGAGCCTATCCTCAAGAACCTCATGATGACAGACGTATTTATATTTACAGCTAATGTGTATCTCAGTCAGTATAAGGCTTATTAAGAGATGCTCATTGTAAATTACAAAGTGACACCTTACAATGTTTCCAATTTAAAGTTACATAACTGGGCAAAGTTTCTTAAAAAAAAAAACGTTTTTTTTTCCCCCCTGAAAAAGGACAATAGCATTTTGAGACATCTGTCAGAGACATTCTACATTAAGATAATTTGTTCTTCTTGCTTGGTCTCTGCTGGATGCATCTATTTACATAATGAACCTCTTGCATGCTGGAGCTGTCGACTGAAGCCTGTTAGCTCAGCCTCCTCCAGTCAGTGTGTATCATTACGTTTATCATACTTCATTTCATTTTTACCCTGCAATCACAGGGGACAAAAAATCATTATACAAGTCATTCTGAAAGGATTTATTAAACAGTCAAACTTTATTATATTTTTCTCAAAAGGTCAACATTCTAAAAGGATAATAAGCGAATGAAGCTGGGAATGAGCAGTGCTCGCTTGGGGTTTTAGTCACACAGTGTAGATAAAACAGGTTGAAATTGAATCTTTGGTTAGTGTTGAAATTAAGCACTATCTGATCAGAGGTTGATGGCAGCCTGGTGAATACGCTTGAATTAAACACATGTGCGAATGTGAAATTAATTGGACTGCACAAGGAATATATACAGCATATATGTAAGAAAAGTCTTTTAATGACAGTTCTGGGAGAAGATTTAACGTCGTCTTATTAAAAACACATTTTATTCTAGAGAACAGATAATTGAGTTTGTAAAAAATACTTAATATGAACAAGATAGTAACAAAATTCCTATCTATGTAATTACAAGAAAAATGTGAAGATCACATTCCAGATAGAACATTTTTCTTTTTTACACTTGAGTGACATGCGACATTGCACCAAACCAGTATAAGGATATGTTCAGTGAAAAAAGATATCCCATAAATGCTGTAGAAATAGAAAAAATAATATGTTTGGATCGTGATTTTTTTAGATCCATGCTGTGCAACGGCATGAGCAACAACAAGATAAAAGCATGATAAACCATGGGAAGGAAAAGGTCATAGAAAGCTTTGTTTTGGGGACAAAATGTATGAAATGTCACAGAAGAGAGCACTGCTTGTGCTGTGAAGCCATACGGCTAGGAGAAATCAGTGCAGAATTAAAAAAATCTTTGTAAATTATTGTGGTGAGCTAACACGATCTGCACAACCTCCAACAGGGTTTCGTACTTATACAGTAGATCTTCACACACCAGATATTCCTGTGAGCTGTTTCCATCATGGAAAGGATTTTCAAATAGCAGTGTAGGCTTCGAATGAACACTGTGTGGTGTACTGTGCTATAAAATGCTGTAAGCTGAATAGGAGGATACGAGAGAGAGAGAGGGAGTCGTATGGGGGAGGAGAGATTGGGGAGAATACAGTGGACCGCTCTGCAGTCTTGGTCTATTAGACATGCAGTTTGAAACCAATACCAGAGTACAATGTTGTTTCTAAACGTTGTTGTGAAAAGCTCTATTACTCAACAGAAACTCATTCCGAATCTCATCTTAGCCTTGATGTGACTTCATGCCTATATTATTTAGAAAGCAAAGTTCCACTAGAGACTGAAATGTTAGAAGTGGGAGGTGAACAGAAGTATATCTGAGGCAGTGAGTGAATAATTCAGCTTTTCAGCTTTAAAATGGATGAATCCTTGAGTTATATTGTCCATTCCAGTGCCTTTGTGTGAGTCTTCTGATCATTTTTGAACATTTTCTTGCAGAATAATTTGTCAAGTCAGGGCTTGATTTATACCATAAATTACACCATACTAATCAAAAACACAGCATCAGCCTGAATTATGCACAGTATGATCATTTGAGCTTTTGGATAACAAATGGTGTAGCAGGAAACAAATAGTAAAAAGTTAAAATGTCAAAAACTTTCCGGTTCCATATTCTGGAAATAATTGCAGTGCCCTATACCTCATGTGCAGTGACACTGAGGTTTAGTTGTTATGACTGTCACTTCACACCTGCGGGTTTGGAAGAGGAATCTTCCCTCTGGTGTGTGTGTGTGTGTGTGTGTGTGTGTGTGTGTGTGTGGAGGTTACAAGAGGATGGGGTCCTCAGCAGTGTAACCTACCCTTACAGCAATTACAGTATAACTGGAAAGAAGTCATATGATGCTGCAGCCACCCATTTTTTAAATTCTCATTAGATAGATAGATAGATAGATAGATAGATAGATAGATAGATAGATCGATCGAACCTGATGTAAAACTATGCCAATGTGACAAATATTGTAGGCATCACATAAAACAAAAACAAAAAATTGCATTTATAATGACTTCTACTGTAAGTCATCACTGTATAAGTATTTGGCTTGTATACAGGAAAAAAATTACATTTCTAAAACAGTTGAATTAAATGACACCAGAATTCAAATATAAAAAATATTTTTCCTATTTTCAGGCATAAACATAATAATGACTGGGACTCATGTTATTCTTATTAGTTTCATTAGGGCCTTAATCCTTAATGAGCAGCTGAAGATACTCTAGGTGAGGCAAATCCGAAACTAATATGGTTCGTCTCCATAGCAACAAAACCGCCATTAATGAACTGGCTCTTCAGCGCTAAGAGAAATGTTAGCCTCCTGAACGATGAACACTCTTGGGAAATACAAATCATAGTTATAGTGGTCTAAGCTTCCAGAGAACTGTTAAGAAATAAAACTCAATTGTAAGCAGGGTTCCAATGGAACTTTTAAAAGCATAATAAAGAAACGTGTTATATTGCCGAAAGTTTGGGGACGTCTGAGTGAGAGACACTTGAGCTTGGTCAATGTCCCATTTCAAAACCACTGGTGTTAATATAAAGTATAACTACCTCCACTTTTCTGGAATGGTCTTCCACGAGAAATGTGGAAATTCTGTTCAGTTCAGTCAAAATTGAATTTGTAAGGTCAGAAGTTCAACTGATGTTGGACGATGAAGCATGGCTGACAATTGATGTCCCAGTTCCTCAACATCAGCCATATCTTCATGCAGCTCACTTTGTGCACTGGGGTACAGTCATGCTGGAACAGGAAAAGGTCTTCCCCAAACTGCTGCCTTAAATCTGGAAACGTACACTTGTCTGAAATGTCTTTGTAAGCTTAAGCATCAACATTACCCTTATTTTAATGGTGGTACTATGCATTACTGTAGTGCTCCCTTGTTATCTATTCTGTCTGAAAGCCAGATATTGAAGCACGCTTCATTATTCCAGAGAACACATTTTCACTGCTCCAGAGTGCTTTTAAACCACTCCACACAATGCTTGACATTGTGCTTGGTGATCTTAGACATGTAAGCTGCTTGGCCAGTAAAACCTACAGTCCCCCAAAAAAGTATTAAAACTTGTTTTAAAAGTATTAAAACAAGGCCATTTATTATTATTATTATTATTATTATTATTATTATTATTATTATTAGTGGCATGGTAGTGCAGTGGTTAACATTGACGTCTTGCACCTCCAGGTCCTGGGTTCAATATACACATCAAGTCTGTGTACATGGAGTCTGTGTGTTCTCACTGTGCTTGGTGGGTTTCCCCTTACAGTTCAAAGACATGCATATTAGGCTAATTGGCGTTCCCAAATTGCCTGTAGTGGGTGAGGGTTGACCGGAGGTCCTACCACAGTTGTAAAAAATGGGAATAAATACAATGGTCACCAATGTCCTCCAATGGTTGCCATTGGTCTCCATGGTCCCTTTTTGGATGACAGAGTTTCCTGGATGAATGGATTATTATTATTATTATTATTATTATTACCGGAAGACATTTGAGGTTGAGACCAAAAGATTAGTTAAGAGTCCATAGACCCAAACAAAATTTTCTGACATTTATTTGTAGATACTAAATATTAGGTTATAAAGCACTGGTGGCTCAGTGGTAGATGTTCGGCCTGCCATGCGAAAGGCCCGGGTTCGATTCCCAGCCAGTGCCCAAACCGCAGACACTGGATGTAGTGCCGGTCCCAAGTCCGGATAAAATGGGAGGGTTGTGTCAGGAAGGACATCCGGCATAAAACTTGTGCCAAGCTTGTATGTGCGGATTGGATGGTCCGCTTTGGCGACCCCTTGCCGGGGTAGTAGAAAGACTAACAACAAGACACTAAATATTAGGTTGCATATCTCTTGTTTCAGCTATTGTTCCACCTACACTGTGGGCTCCACATGGTACACTAATTTCCGACTGAGCTGTTGTTACGCCTTGCTTCCATCTCACAAAAATCTTTTTTTTTACATTGTATAAATTTTTTGTTGTTTGTGGCTCTTATGAGCCACATGAAATGCAATTACTGTACTTTATTATAAGGTCATAAATAACACAGCGACACAGGGCATTTGTGTTGATGAGACAAAGCAGCGAAGCTTTTCACATTCATCCTCACATCCTCCTGGTTCCTACTGTAGATACTAGAGTATGAAGAAAAAAAAAAGCCTTGAGGACTTTTTCAAGACCAGGGTTCTAACATAGTCTCTGAAAAAAAGATCTTTATTTCCCTTAACATATAACTCTTCACTGTATTTAAACACAGAAAACACTGGACTGTAGGACGGTGCCAAAAAAACCCAAATCAACTGACAGCTTTTCACACTCAAATTCCGAGATGTTGCATCACCACATGTGTTTAAGGAGTTAGGAGGGTGATTAGGCTTAATTAAATTCCGTCTTCCAATAACATTTACCCCAGGAATGCTAATTAGAAATGCTGATTAGTTCTTCTTTCATTGTTACTGTGATAAGCTCATTTTTTTTGGTTCTATTCTACTTGGGTTTCAGCATTATCTTTTAAAAAATGAATTTCATAAATGTATTGTGGCTATATTACTGTAACAGTAGCCCATCCCTGCGTACTCATTTATTATAAATCAGGTCGGACAGGGGCAGAGCTTGCGGCAATAAACCCAAAGCCTCAAAAAGGAAAATGGGTTTTACTGTGTTTACAGGAAAATGAAAGATTACGTATTACAGTCAAACTTACAGCTTGTTTTAATTGTTTGCCTGTGGTATGCTAACGTGGATTGAATAGACTATTCAGATTATCACTGTAGTTTTAAAGTAATGTCCAAGGATGGTCAGAAAAAAACCTTCTGTATAGTCAGCCTATTGGAATCCCTTGCCTTTCCCCAGCAATTACTCTTCAATTGCTAGTCATTATCTCTTTATTGTCACAAATCTTCTATATTGACTAGACTTTTACTTTGTGTGAAAGAGGAAAACCTTTAAAAGGTATAGCGATTTGCTAACTGAGCATATTGATTTCCTTTACATTCACCTTTGCCATATATTTCTCCCCAATGTATTCTAAAAGCACTCTAACAAAACCTGTCATCTACTATTGTACATACTGCTCGAGTGACCTGTCCTCTCACATTGGCCTTGAACGGTGACTCTGTCATGCGGTAAAGTGTTAAAAAGCCTGGTGCTCCTCATTAGCTCGGTATAAAATGACACGCCTGGACAATCCCTTACAGGTCTTGGCTGTGTGGATGTGTAGAACAGATGGGAGCTCCAGGTCTACAAAACAGGAGGAGGCTGATAGATCATTCCACAGGCAGGTGGCCCAGATCGACAAGAGAAAAAAAACGGTCCATGGAGTTTGAGGTTGCCTTTGAAAGTTTCAATAGTGTAAATCAATGTCACCGCGGTGTGTTGTCACCAATGCAATCTTATCCACCACAGAAATGAATCACATAAGCATTCATTCTTATGTCTGGCTCATAATTTTAGAAACATAGAAACATATTTAATTTTGTTATACTTTTTGATATATCTCACTTCACATACTGGCATTAGGTAATTCATTGCGAGTAAGGAATGAAAAACTTGATGGAGGTATTCTGTTTTAGGAAAATAATCAATGCCTGTAATATATTACCACTACAATTTGCCAATGAATGTCTTTTTCTTGTCTTTTCAATAACTATCGTCCTGTTAGTTCTTGTTGTCACTTGGGAAAGAAACAGTAATAAACTTTCATCTTCCATCTACTTCAAAGCTTCTTGGACAAAAAGAAAAAGCAACTTATCACGTTAACCAATAAACTAGTACGTACAAAGACTGTTGTTCTAAAAAGTCTTCCGTGACTAGGGTTGCCACCCGTCCTTTAAAATACGGAATCGTCCCGTATTTGAGAATGAAATTGCGCGTCCCGTTTTGAAT
>JAQMYG010000020.1:10436696-10450376 GCA_030014215.1 Clariallabes teugelsi
GATTCATGTTTGTGGCTGTAATGTGACAAAATGTGGAAAAGTTCAAGAGGGCCGAATACTTTTGCAAGCCACTGTATTTTTTGGGGCTGTGGAACGAATAATTTGAGTTTCCATTATTTCATATGGGAAAATTCACTTTGGTTTACGAGTGTTTTGAAATATGAGCCCGCTTCCAGAACGAATGAATTGCTCGTAATCCAAGCACATCCACTGTATGTGCTTTAAGTACAAAGTATAAGGATTTCACAAAGAAACTGCTTTTTGGATATCTATTCAACTGAGTTACTGATATTATACGACATTAATTACTGTAAACAAATGTGGCTAGCATAGTAGTTCTTTTATTCCTTTTTAGCTTAACCAGCTAGTTGCTACCATTACTTCTATTTGTCATGTCTTCACTTTGGTGCACTAACCAATCTGCGCATTCATTACAACCAGACAGTGATTTCTGTACACTAGGACTGCTTGGACTGGTGGAATTGTTTTGTTTTTCTCCTTCCTATTTGTGTTGTAGCTCAGTCAGGATATGGTGTTAATGACAGCGTAAACGCTTATATTTAGGTTAGGAAATCAGTGCACGTATGTGTAGTCATCATCTGAAAATGCTTATGTAAAGTACAAATACACACACACATGCAAAAATTACATTACAATTACAGTGACAGAGGAGTTTTACTTAATTATTGCCACTTGTGAGGAAATCAGGCTTAGACACATTGCACATCTAATGTGTTTCCTACTGTCAACACTAGTTCAGCTAATCTGCTGATTAACCGCCCTTCCTGAGTGGAAGTGGGTGTGTTAGAGCAGGAACAACATTAAAAATGTGCGGACCGGGGTACTCCAGCACCAGGTTTTGTGAATCTACCAATATATTAGTATAGCTGTTTTAATTGTATTTGTAATTGTGGAAGTAAACCCCCAGTTCCTGAGGGATTTAAGTACTGTAGGTTTTTAGAACAGAACACATAGGAAAGGCTCTGACTTACAAGTTTCATTCTTGTTATGATAAAGCTTTGTCTGATACTGTACATCCAAAACATTCTTGTAAATAAATTGGCTACTTTAAATTGCCCTTATGTGTGAATAGTGGAGAAATAACCGCTACTGTAATTTTGTCTGGGTTGCATTTGGGCCCATGGGATCTCAAAAAACAAACAAACAAACAAACAAAAAACATACTATACTGTGTTCGGTTTGAATCTTGAGGAATTGGGTATTTATACAAAATTATAAAGATGTTCTGATAACCTGCTATATACGTTCCATAACCGTTCTCTGTGTTAAGCACTACAAGAACAGAATATAAACTGCTGTCTTCTACAACGTGACATATACATGGTCAAAGCACAAGCCTAATGAGGTCGTTGTGAGAACTCCATTGATATACTATAGCAATGAACATGGTGACATCCTAATGGCAACTCAGTCAGGATCTAATCTTTCCCACCTGCAGCATGCTTGTACTGTAGTACTGTATGTTAATGAAGTCCTTAAGAGGTGTTAGTTATGCTGTTAACTGGTCAATGCCATCACTGTTATATACATACTGTAAGTTCTTCCTGCCTCTAGCTCTGGCTTATGTCCTCGCCAGGCCTTTTTTTTTTTTTTTTAGACATGTCCAAAAAAAGTGTTGCAGCTTCATATCAAGGGACAAAATATCACACACTTTATGATGGTAATTTCTAAGAGTCCTCATATTCTCTTTTTGTTTAGGTTTCAACTGGGAAAGTAGAGGAGTTTTTTCTTTTTGGATCCTTTTTAGAGGCTACTATGATTGACAGGAAGATAGGGGACAAGCCAATCAACTTTGAAGTCACTATTGGTAAGTATTGGTATGATATTATCCTGGGAAGGCGGCACAGTCTTGTAGTTAGGACTGTTGCCTTGCACCTCCAGGGTCCGGGTTCGATTCCCAGACAGGTTCGATTCCGGTCCAGTTAGCATGTTCTCCCTGTGCTTGGTGTGTTTCCTCCGGGTACACCGGTTTCCTCCCACAACCCAAAGACAAATTAGGCTAATTGTCGTTGCCAAATTGTCTGTAGTGTGTGAATGAGTGTGCCCTGTAATAACTTGCGCCTCGTACTCTGCCTCGTGCCCTAAGTCTCCTGGGATAGGCTCCAGGCCCCTCGACCCTGTATACAGAATAAAGTGGTATAGACGATAAAGCGAAAGCAATCCTGAAGTTGTTGATTTCATGTTACTGGAAAATTCATAACATTCTGCTTAAAAATTATTTGACTGAAGTACACTTAACCACAATTTTGAGCTAAATAACCTTTCCAATTATGCTTTCCTCTTTTCTAGGTAACTATGGTAACCAGCTCGATGGTGTGAGCAAGCCAGTAAAAAGGAAGAAGAAGGGCAAAGGGGATGGTGAAGATGAGGCGTCTGAGCTGATACATAACTCCAGTGATGAAGATCTTGAGGAGGAAAGTGATCTGGCATCTCTGTCCTCTACGCCTTCCATGAAGCCTGTAATCACTGACAGGTCAGTCTCAGGAGAACAGAGTTGATGCTTGTGGGATAAAAGGGAAAGGCAAAGATTAAGGAAAGTATATAGACGCATCCTTCTGATGCTATTAATTCAGTGATACTATAAACCCAGAATGAAATAATAGAATCTAATTGTTTTGTTGTTAAACACTGTGCATTTTGCTTTTTTTCAGCAATTACTTCCATTTGCCGTATTTTGAAAAGAAGCCTTGCATCTACATCAAGAGCTGGTGGCAAGATCACAGACGACGTTTCTACAACTCGAACATCATCGACAAGATTGCAGATAAACTGGTAAAACAATTTGTCCTTGTGTTGTCTACAGTACAACCAGATACATTTGCCATACAGGGTGAATAAATATTTTCCCCAGCTCAGGTAACATGTGTGTTTCATAGGAAGAGGGTCTGAATGATGTTCAGGAGATTTTGAAGACAGAAAAGGCTTATCCTGAACGCAGACTGAGGGGTGTCCTGGAGGAGATGAGCACCGGCTGCAAGTATGTGTTCATAAACCCAGCCAAAATCTCATTTTAATATTGATATAAGTAATAACAAGTATAGCTATTTATACTCGATTAATGCTCACGATTAATCACACTTTTAAAATATTTAGATTTACTTGTACTATAAACGTACAATGTTAGAATAAAAAAAATACATGACAGACTGGTTAGAGGAAACGGATTATGGTGTTGTATAATATCTCAAACATTAATATTTAACAAGTCTCTCAAATGGGACCGGCACTGCATGCAGTGGCTGGATAGTATGAGGTGTGGCAACCGGACGGCAGCAGAGGTTAACCAGGATCCTCGGATCCAAAAATCAACAACCAAAAGCCTTAGCCCCCTGAGCCACCACTCCCACATCTTACATTTAATGTATTCTTGTAAAAATAGTTCTCCTTGAAGGTAGCTCGAGCACACAACTTTGGTTTTATCCAAACTTCCATCTAAAATCTTTTTATAATAAAACTTGCCATTCAGCAAGTTGGTGATGTTTCCTCAGCTTATTATCCGTGTTAAACATGCCATTATCACACAGCCAGTTAACAGCGCTGCAAATATACAGTAGGAAGCCTATAGGGTCAAACTTGGTCATATGAATTATTTGTGTTAAAATTTGTAGATGAATCCAATGCGTTAATGGGTTAATATTGAAAGCCATAGTCTTAAACAAAACTATAAATGGGGTTGGAAGGGTTTGGGGTGATGAGGCACGAATGCCAGTGGAATACATTATGTTCATATAACGGCATGATCTGTAGGGTGCTACCATCATTCTATTAATACCGTTCTGCTAACAATGACAATGTCTAATTTATTCATTAATAATGCTACACATTTTAATGGTTTATAGTTATATTTAATGTTGTGGTTAATTTCTTTAATCAATTATGTTAAAGTTGGGATAAACACTCATTCTTCAGCACCAACATCTCTCTCTCTCTCTCAACACACACACACACACACACACACACACACACACACACACACACACACACACACACACACACAGAGCACAACTTGTATTTTATTTTACAAAGAAAGTGGAGAAATCAGCAAAACCAAGAGTGACAGTTCTAACAAAAAAAAAAAATCATCACATCAATGACTATAAGAAATAAATGTTTTATTAGGCAACAGACAATTTCTTTTTATTTTTGTTTATTTTTGTTTAGGATTAGGTTTAGATTAATTGGAGCATCCATTGTACAAGACAAACAACAACAATAATAATAATACATTAGAATGATAATGACACTAATATTATTTATAGAGTCAGAAAGTCTTGTGGCATTGCACAAAAATGATATATAAATAAACTTTCTGATAATTCTAATTCAAGTTTCCAACTGCACTATGATATAATGATAATAAAAAAGCAACAACAGCAGCTTTATTAGTTAGTTTATTATGATATACTATGATTTATTTAGTTTAGAGTTTATTTATTTTAGAAACATTTCATATTCTCCTATTTTTGTTCTTATAGTTGGTTTCTCACCCTGGCCAATAAGGATCAGAATCAATCTGGTGTAACCAAACTGGATCGGGAAAGGCTGAAGTCCTGTCTAAGAGAAATGGTATGTCATTATATTTACAAAATACACACAGCGTGTAGAAGTAATAAAAACTCAAACATGATGCCCTCAATGTGTTTCGTTGTGGTTTTCCGTAGGAGAGCATGGCCCAGCAGGCCAAGACCATGCGCACACAAGTGAAGAAAAACACTGTACGAGACAAACTAAAACTGGCTCAGAATTTCTTGCAGAAGCTTCGGTTCATGGCTGATGAGGTCAGGTGACCAACAACTTCTATAGTTTTCCCATTACATCACCTTACTCATATTTGAGAAAATATCTGTTTTTTTTCCCCTAGCCGCAACACAGTATTCCGGATGTCTTCATATGGATGATAAGTAACAATAAGCGTATAGCGTATGCACGCATTCCTTCAAAAGACATCCTCTACTCAATTGTAGATGAGGAGACGGGTAAAGACTGTGGGAAAGTCAAAGCTGTCTTTCTCCGGGTAAGTCCCTTTGTTTCAGCCTTTTTCACTAAACTTTTAATTATCCTGTTTGATTTTTCTGAACAGTCAAGCTCTAAATGGAGATGACTACATCAATATAGCATTCACATAGTAGTGACTTTTGTACGCTTTATGCTGGTGTTACTGAAACTTCTATATGGTTGATAATAAAATTTTGATAATATGCAGTTACCTGGAAAGAAGAGCTTTGGCCCAGCTGGCTGGACTGTTCAAGCTAAGATGGAGTTGTACTTGTGGCTTGGTCTTAACAAACAAAGGAAGGACTTCTTGAGCGGCCTGCCCAGTGGCTTTGAGGAAGATAAAGCAGCTAAAAGCACAGGCCTACAGTCTGTGCCTCCCGTTAACCTCATCTATAACAGTAAATATGCAGCCTGATGTTCCTCTGTTTTAAGTCTTTGAGAGAGAGACTAAGAAGCTTTCCCAAGTATTTGGCAAACCAAAACCAGAGCAAACCAGAGCTTGCTACTACTGTAGGGTTATATATTGTATTACTAAATGAGAATGAAAGAAAGTTTAAAAAGTGAGATATTATGTACAGGCATGGGCAAAAGTTTTGAGAAAAAGGTTTTACCATCAACCCTGTGTCATGCCAACATTAAAGCATCCTGAGACCATTCATGTGTGGGGTTTCTTCAGAGCCAAGGGAGTGGGCTCACTCACAAGTGTGCCTAAAACAAAGCCATGAATAAAGAATGGTTCAAGAACATAATTCGGATGGATCAGTCAGGATGTGGTCCAGAATTTGATTAACAGCATGCCAGGGTGAATTGCGGATGTCTTGAAAAAGCAGGGTTAACTCTACAAATATCGACTCTTTGGCTAAACTTAATGTAATTGTAATTGTCAATAAATGCTTTCGAAACTTATGAAATGCTTGTACTTATACTAGAGTATACCATAGTAACATCTGACAAAAAATAAATAAAACACTTAAGCAGCAGATTTCAGGAAAACTAATATTTCTGTCATTCTCAAAACCTTTGATCATGGCTGTAATAATAAAAAAGTAACATACATGTATGCACTTGTTGGAATACAATTAATTACCTCTGATGAATCAGAAGTGATAAATCAACATTGTTTATTAAAGTTTATAATAAACTACTTTTTTTCTTTTCAGTACAGATCCTTTTATTATTACTATACAGATTAATTTATTATTCTTTTATTTTTGCATTGTTTCCTTGATAAACCAAAAAATAAAAATCTCTGAACTTTACAAAATATTTCTGTTAATTCATTAATTGTTATCTTAACCAATATTATTGCTCATATAAAGAGATTTTCGATGTGCTTTCTGTAGAATACTTTAGAAATACTTTACATAAAAGCAATTATTATTTCATTTAGATATTTCCAAAAAGCGTTTATTGTTTTACCTCTCTTTAGGTATGCAAGTGTTCCAGTTAAGGGCTCACATGTATCAGGCCCGTAGTCTGTTTGCTGCTGATGATAGTGGCCTGTCTGATCCTTTCGCACGGGTCTTCTTTTCCACTTACAGCCAGGTCACGGAGGTACATATAAAATATATAAATCTCTTTTCCTGAATTTATGGATTTTCTTTTCTACTTCATGCTACAGTATACTCTTCACATTTCTACAGTACATTCTACACACAAGCCGTAATCTGTTGGCTTGTTTCAGGTACTCAGTGAAACTCTTTGTCCAACGTGGGACCAGCTGCTGGTGTTTGATAACGTTGAGCTTTACGGCGAAGCCAGTGAACTCCGTGATGACCCTCCGATCATCGTCATAGAAATTTATGACCAGGATACAGTGGTACGGTTTTGACTTAAATTCCTTTATTTAACTTCAGCTCTAATGCAGTTTTGTAATGGAAGGATAATGAGCCCTCGTTTCACTGCGATAAGAGCTTGTTGAAATGTTCGCCATTGTCCTGACTCGATGTTTGTTCCTGTTTAACTCTGACCCTGCCTTGTTCTTGTATTGCTATTTTTGATGTAAAAGAATTCTGTAGTACAGATTTATCCAAATTCAAACCAAAACAAATAAGTTCATTGGAAACTTGAATATTGGTTTGTTTTTATCAAAACACTTTTTTATAAAGAATTTGTGTGACAAACATTTGAAAGGAATCTTTATAGGGAGTCTATGTCTTGTTATATGCATTGTAAGACCTATTTTTACTGAGGATTTGAAATTGCGGACTCAATTCATGCAAAGGCTGTTTTCTGCTGTGATATACCATAAACTGCAAATGTACAGCAGTTTAAGCAGCGGCGGTACGGCAGTGGGAGCAATAGAGGGCTAAGCAAGCATGTAGCACATTAGCACATTTCATAGACACAATAGACTATCAAGAAAAACACGTGTGACTTGAGAAAAAGGAGGCCTGTGTCCCAGTAGAGCTTCATGTCTTGCAACGCCCTAGAGTTTTGTCATACACTAGGGATAATTCCACTGGCACTGCCACCCCTGAATTGTTCCTTTTGCCTGACTAACTTGCAATTCCTTTCTTTTTGTGATTAGGTGCTGTATGTTGGTGCTTTAATGAGTGTGTGAGTTGCAATGAAAAGAGCAGCAAGCGTTCAGAGTGCTCATTTGCTTTTGTCTCATGCTTGACAGTACCTCTTTATAACACTTCACCACAATTCTCATTTGCAAAACTACTATTAAAGCACTTAACATAATTAAAATTTCATTGCACTTCAATCCAGGACATTAGATAAGGTTCATCAGAGCTGTGGAATGTTCAAAGTAACAGAATTCTGTCGCACAAAATGTTTTATTAAACCCAATTTCTATTATTTAGAAATGCTTCTTGCAGTTGAGAGTCTATATCTCTAGGTTCTAACGCAACAATCTCTGAAATCATATCCATGAGTAGAGTACAGTATGTGCCAACAGTGACCCCCAGTGTTTGTGAATGGATCGTCATAAGAGTGTATTACTGTATGTGCAGGGAAAAGCCGAGTTCATTGGCCGAACTTTCGCCAAGCCCATAACTAAGATGGTTGATGAGCATTACGGCCCGCCACGATTCCCTCCCCAGTTGGAGTACTACCAGATCCTCAGAGGGAACTCCACTGCAGGAGAGCTGCTGGCTGCCTTTGAGCTTTTACAGGTACAAATGTACAAGTGTTGACTGCTCACGTTTAAAAATAAAATGCTTATGATTCTTTTAAATAATTTTAAAAGAATTTATTTTAAAAGAAATTTAAGTTTCATTTTAATAGTTTGATTATTCCCTTAAAAATCTCTGGTTAAGAGATCTATGAAGATTATTTTACAATTAAAATAATTGTATCTGATTAAAAAAAAAAAATGTTTGTGAGCTATTTTAAAGCTTTGCAACCCCTCAAATCTGGCTGTTTTTTCAGCAGACAATCTGTCTTTCGTCACTACCTCTCAGCAGGTTTTTTTGCCTGTTAGATTGACCTCGATTTGATCTGATTTCTGGCAGTTGCACTTGATTGCGATAGGCATTTATGTTGTATTTTGATGAGATATTGAGGAGAATTTCATTGCTGGCATTGAACGCTTTCTCATACACAGATCGGACCAGCGGGAGTAAAAGATCTTCCTCCTCTCGATGGGCCAAATGATGAAGACCACGGTCCCATCCTACCGGTGCCTCTGGGAATACGACCTGTCCTCAGCAAATACCGAATAGAGGTAACAATCTCAATAATCGAGTTTACACACTGCAGATAATCAGACTAATTTATGAGAGTAACTAAAGGAGTTTTTGAGACTGAGTATCTCCATCAAATTATTATCACATTATAGATCCTGTTCTGGGGCCTGAGGGACATAAAGAGGATTAACCTGACACAGGTGGACAAACCGCGTGTGGATATCGAGTGTGCGGGAAAAGGTGTCCAATCAGCCCTCATTCAAAACTACAAGAAAAATCCAAACTTCAGCACTCTGGTGAAATGGTTTGAAGTGGTGAGTTCTGTCTGATCTAAATAGCCCACTTCCCAGATAACAATTTTAGCTCAGCAGAACGTTTATATATAAAAGTAACATTGTGCCATTAGGAAGTTCCTGTTCTCAGAATGTTCAGTTTGTCAGATTTGTTATTTGCTTGGTGAATGATGTAGAAATCACTTCTGTAAATTAATGGCCCCCTGCTAGAGTAGCTGGGGGCCCTCCTACCACCTGAGGGGGAGGGCCGACAGTCTGGTGTGTTCCCCGCTCCATTAAATTAAAGTAAAACAAACAAAAACATAGCCTACTATTCACCAATCTATTATATTGCCATTTTTAAAATTGCTATTGAATACAAATACAGTACATTTTAAATGGCCATTCATATAACGATTTACAAATTATAAAAAAATTAAATGCATAAGAAATTGACAGAAATTAAGAACCAAATAAAAAACTAGAGTGTACTAAAATACAGTGGTGGCCAAAAGCGTTAAGACAACATATGCCATGTATTATAGTTCTCCCTGTGCACACAACAGGTGGTTTTACTAATTAGGTCGAGCATATCCAGCTGAATAGTTGTGCTAATTAGAATCAGCTGGTTTAGTTAATAGAGGTAACAATCATGTGGCTGGAGTTTTAATTTCTGAAGCTAGGGTTTCTTGCACAAAAACGGTTCAAACTAGGAAATTATCAAGTGAATTGCGAACTTCTACAGCAAATTTATGTAAATGATCTTCAGGAAGCAATCAAGCTGGCTACTACAGATGTCTTTTTGATGCTATGCCCAGCTGGACCCAGCAGGTTTTTTGAACCATAAAGAACTTAATACTAAACACTGCAACTTCTTTGGGGAAAAAAATTTATAAATAAAAAATATATATATACATTTAGCAGATGCTCTTAACCATAGTGACTTACATTTTTATCTCATTACACATCTGAGCAGTTGAGGGTTAAGGGCCTTGCTCAAGGGCCCAACAGTGGTAACTTGGCGGTTGTGGGGTTTGAACCTGGGATCTTCCGAATCGCAGTCCAATGCCTTAACCACTGAGCTACCCCTGGCCCTTTAATAATATACGCGTATATTATTATTATCTTGAAAAATTAGTGAATGTCACCAAAACACTGAAATTTTGTTTTGTCTCAATACTTTTGACCAGCACTGTATATAGGCCTGTAAAACACTCACTCACTGTCTATACCGCTTTGTCCTGTACAGTATACAGGGTCGCTGGGGGCCTGGAGCCTATCCCAGGAGACTTAGGGCACGAGGCGGAGTACACCATGGATGGGCTGCCAATCCATTGCAGGGCACAAACATACACACACTCAAACATGTAATTAATCTAACTTGCATGTCTTTGTACTGTGAGAGGAAACCCACCAAGCGCAGGGAGAACATGCAAACTCCATGCACACAGAGACAGGAATCGAGCCCAGACCCTGGTGGTGCAAGGCGACAGTAGTAACCACTGACAGTGCTAACCACTAAGCCACCATTCCGCCCATATAAAACACACCAGCCAAAGCAGTGTTGTCTAGTTTCCTGCTCATTTTCGTCTCTTTTTAAAACATCATTGTTATCATTGGTAGTTTCACTTTTTCCTGAAAAGAATAATTTATTAATTTGCTTTGAAGCTTAAATATTTGCATTTCACCTTTAATCCGATAACATATTTGCTTGCTCACAATCTTTTATTTTTCCTCCCTTTAATAGCAGTGGGAAACAAATGACATACTGTAGCATTTTTATCAAAAACCCAGAAACATTGTTTTAAATAAAATTATCCTTAACAGTCTTAGAAAATATAAAATACATGACTCTGTTAGCTTGGATGCTTTGTTTCTTTGACTTGCTTCTTACAGTAGGTGAGTCACGGTGTCTCCAAACATTATATTGCAGGACCTACCAGAGAATGAGTTACTACATCCGCCTCTGAACATACGAGTGGTGGATTGCAGAGCTTTTGGACGTTACACCTTAGTGGGCTCACATGCTGTCTCCAGCCTTCGCAAGTTCATTTACTCACCGCCAGATAAGCGGTCCAACAACTGGGCCAATACAGGTACTAGACTCAAATGTGGCTAAGAACATTTACCAGTGCCTTAAAACTTTCTCTGTTAAACCTTCTTGTTCTTACAACTTTTTCTTTAATCGCTCAACCAAACTACCTAAAGGGAAAAGATCTAAGGGGCATAAACAGCCCGAAGGAGTCTCCTGCACTTAAATTTTGACTTTCCAGTTAGGACGAAGTTTCAGCAATGTAGTCTGTAAAACATGCACTGTAATCCTAGTTTCTTTACTGAGATCTACAGGGATAATAGTAGTTAACAGTAGTACTAAAGATTGTACAAAGAAAAATTCTACAGGTATATTTTGAGGACTATATACTCACTCTCACTCACTCATTGTCCATACCGCTTTATCCAGCTTTATTCAGGGGGGCCTGGAGCCTATCCCAGGAGACTTGGGGAATAAGGCAGGGTACACCCTGGACAGGGTGACAATCCATTCCAGGGGACACACACATACTCACTCGTTTATACATTATGTGCAATGTGAGAACACCAATTAGCCTAATCTGCATGTCTTTGGACTGTGGGAGGAAACCAGAGTACCAGAGGAAACCCACCAAGCACGGGGAGAACATGCAAACTCCAAGCACACAGAGACGGGAATCGAACCAGGACCCTGGGGGTGCAAACCGACAGTGCTAACCACTACACCGCCGTGCCACCTATATAATATATGTCAAATGTTATTAAACATTTAGAAAACTGAACAGACTAAACATTTGAACAACTAAAGGTTCCTAGAACTATGATGTTTAGAAAACAATTTAATTCAATTAAATGCACTTTTAACAATGGTTATTGATTCTTTACAGAATCTAAAGAAAATTAAAGGAATGAGTATTAAATATGTGAGAAAATATGTATGAATTAAAACGATCAGATTGTCCCTGATGAGCAAGCCGAGGGTGAAAACTCCCTGAGATGGCAATAGGAGGAAACCTTGAGAGGTACCAGACTCAACAGGGAACACATCCTCATTTGGGTGATAACAGGAATTGTTTTGCAGTCATACTGAGTATTAGGCAGCTGGAAAGTCAACATAGCAGATTGTGTGTTTGAGGTACTATGGAGTGTGTGTTTATTGGAAGCTCAGGTACAAAACTGTAGAAACATTCTGCTAAATTATGATGGTTAACTGGGCTGCATTTTTTTTTTTACAGTGCATGCAAGTTTGAACAGTTTCTCTTTCCCTTACTCTGCTAATTTCAATTCTTCACTTTTCTCTCCACTGTGTGCTCTTTCTGAACTGCATTGGTGGCACTATCCTGTCCTCTCTACTGGTTTTTGGCATTTGGGTGCTCATGTACACCTGACACTGCCACCTACAGCAAGACTGGCCAATGGCCTCATGGCTCTTACCAATGGCACATCCCGTTCCCACCCCTACTCTCACCCCTTCTCTCACTCCTCAGGTGACATTGTGGTGAACATGAACCCTGAGGCTGGTTTTAAGAAGATGGACACTGTGGTCAAACTGGATCCTGTGAGTCTCTCCATAATGGCTTTTCCATAATCCACATAAAAGTAATTATAACATGACAAGCATGTTTGCATGTCCAGGTTAGTACTAGATACATTATTTCATTGTTATGCTGGTGTGAAATGGTTTGTCTTGTTTGAAAGTTGTGCTTTTATGTTTGTTTCATGTGGCCTCCTGTCTGTAGACCTCTGATGCTGTGGTTAAAATTGATTCGGTAAGTCCCTGTATGTAATTAGTCACAAAAGCTTTAGATAGACACTTTATTGTCATTGCATTTAGGAACAATACAAAATTCAGTTTAGCAACAGACTAATCAACATAGCAGGATTAAAATTAATATATGGAAAAAATTAAGTACAAATCTATCATCTTAAATTCAAGCTAAGTAAATAGAACTATATATTTAATATAAAAGTTATGTAATGGATAACGATGCATAAAATATTCTGTGTTATAACATATAATCAATTGCAATTTACAATCGATTAAATAGAACAATGGATTTGAAGTGTTTTAAATTAACAGCAAAGCCTTTTTTACTCTAATAGAATGAGGATGAAAAAGAAAAAGAGAAGAAGAAGAAGAAAAAGAAAAAGAAGGGAGAGGAGGTAGAGGAAGAGGAGCAAGATGAGCGCCTGTTGGACTGGTGGTCCAAGTACTTTGCGTCAATAGAGACAATGATGGAGGTGAGAGACTCTGTCTTTCCTTAGTATTGGAGTTCTTCCCTTTCAGACTAAAAACGATTGTGATTTTTGATTAACTCTATTTTGTAATAAAGACTCTGCGTGCTCAAGAAGCAGCCTTGGCCGAGGCAGAAGAACGAGAGGATATGGAGATCGCTGCAGAAGTTGCTGGTAAACTCAATAAAACATATAGTTACAGTAGCATGCACCAAAGCAATGTTTATGGCATCATGCTTTACGCTATTACTTTTACTCACCCCATATTTGTTGTTTGTTGCCACATTCTTGAGGTATGTCGCAGAATTCACGTGTTTACTTCTTGCCATGAAAGTTCACTCCAGGCACACTTCAGTTAAATACTTCCATATTATATATATATATATATATATATATATATATTAGGCAGCATAGGGGCAGTGGTGGCTCAGTCGGTTAAGGCTGTGGGTTACTGGGTTACTGATCGGAAGGTCGGGGGTTCGAACCCC
>JAQMYG010000020.1:10468753-10481153 GCA_030014215.1 Clariallabes teugelsi
ATATAAAACCAAACATCGACTGTATTATTTATTGTGTAATTTAGGTGCAGAAGGCAGAAATGCTTATCTGGATGTCATGATCAAGATGGCTGAGAAGTACAAGAAGAAGATGTGGGGGTCAGTGCTTCTAACCTCCTGTTTTCATCTACATTGTTTATAAAGTGGCCTGAAGATGATTGAGTTAGATTGGGAGGCGGGGCTGCAATGGTTAATATGACTAGTAATGTTTTTAACTAGTGGCTCAACCTTTCTCTTTTATAATACATTTAGAAATTTTGCCAGATGCCCTTATGCAGAGTGACTGTATATATATATATATATAAAATCTAACACTGTATATACAGTATGTCATTATACATCTGAGCTGTGAATTAAGGACCTTGCTCAGGGGTGGTTGTGGGATTTGAACCTGGGACCTTCCAAACTGTAGTCCAATTCCTTAACCACTGAGCTATCCCTGACCTTGTGGTACTAATATTCTCATGGACAAAATAAAAGAATGAGACTTTGATTTTATACATGATTCAGTGCGTCCATCAGAAATTCAAGATTCAGACGATGTTGACGGTGACATAGAGGCCGGTACGGCCTGCTTGCGAGTCCAGCTCCAGCCAACCCCCCCCACCCCCTTTTTTTTTATTGTCTTACGAAATTATCGTGTGTAACCCTGGAATGCCAGTAGTGGCCACTTTCTCCAATAGTACAATTTCTCAAATGATGCCATGAGATTAGTCTGTCTTGTCTTGGTGGTGTCACTCTTGGCCTTCCTGACCTGGGGGTTCAGCAGAGGAACCAGTTGTTTGCAATCTGTTCCACAGTGAGGCAGTGGTGTTCCTAGCGACGTTGGATCACGTTGCACCAAGTTGAAGCATTCCTATGGACCTCTTGTTACTAGCAGGACGTGATCGTGTGAAGACAGACAAAATGCACACTCAGAATGATTTCCTTACTTTTGATAAGTTATGTCAGCTTGACATAGTCACATGTTAAATTTTGTGCATGTGAAAAGTTTATCCATGATAAAGAAACACCATATTTTTAGTGGAACGTTGCTTTTGTCCATGACTATATACACAAAGAACACAATCCCATATCAGTTTAGATTTTGGTTCCTGTCAAGTTTTCCTAGGCTAGCTCAAAGTTAAAAGTAAATAATAATTATAATGTCTGTTGTTAAAAGCACTGTTTTTTGTTTAGTTTTTCCCCCTTCTGTCTCTAATTAAACTTCTTCCTTCTGTAGCTGGCTATGGACCGAATCTGGAGCTCAGATGGATCTTGAGGCCTCTTTAGGGATTGGTGGTTTCGGCTACCCAGCCATGGCAGCCATTAATGCTCGCAAAATGAAGTTTGCTCTTCTTAAAGGCTCATTCAGTGAGACGGGAATTCATGAGTTCTTAAGGTAATGTTTTTTTTCCCCTTCTGTTCTCTTGTGTTTCCCTGAGAATTATTGCAGCACTTGAGGTTATTTTCTTCCTCCCCCACCGTAGGGATCTTTCTGTTGGGCGTGGTTCCACTGCCACAATATCAGGAGGGGCTTTACCCAAGATCCACAAGGTTGAAGCTTGGGATGGGAAGGATGGAGTCGTAAGTAGCTTTTTTGTTTGTTTGTTTAAGGTAAACAATTTTACATAAAGCTTTTACAGTAAATCAATGCCCTCAGTGGGAAATTTTTCAGAAACAAATCTGTGTATGTATAATAATTTTTAAAAAAGCATCTCAATTTTTTTTTTTATCATGCAAATGAAATCTGTTATATAAAGGTCATTACCACTGACACCTGTTTGAAGCGTTCTTGTACATGTCACAGTAGCATAAGAAATGTCTTGAGGACAAGATGTTTGATAATATCCTGTCTCTTTTCCATTCCCTCAGCTTCCTGTGGAGGATGACATTGACCTGAGTGATGTGGATCTGGATGACTTGGACAAGGATGAATTATGAGATCTTAGGCCGTGCGAGGCTTGTCCAGTTTGAGCCTGTCTATGTGCCTCCTCTCCCATGGATGAGGGGAAAACTGGGACTTTGTTACTGAGCACTCTTGAAACAAAGACACGTCTCACTTTTAATTCTCTCCAATCGTTTTGACATGAGGCAGGATCAGGATTTAAATCGTGCTTGCTTTAGCTTTGCCTCACAGGCCTCCTTTTTTTTTTTTGATTGGCTGACTGTTGTGCCAATAACGCTATTGAACAGGATTGTCATTTGTGCACATTACATATAGGTTTGTTTTCTTTGTTCCAATAAAATCCTACCCAGCCCCATGGTTGTCCAGTGGTGTCCATTCCTCAGTGAACAATGAGTAAAACAGGATAAAGTCTTCGTAATTAATGGGGCGAGTAACTGAGACAGGACGTTCACTGAGGACAGGAAACCACTCTAGGTTACCGGATGCTGTCAAACAGCTTTATATTCTTTGTCCTGGATTTATCCTGCTGTTTTCCCCTTCCATGTGACGTTCCTTTTTGAGTCGATGACCCTTCCTCTGTATTTGTGCTGGGCGGGGAGCAAAATGGGAACTGTGTAGATTTTTCTTACACAAGTGTGTGTTTAATGTTTTTGTTATGAAAATAAAAAATACACCGAAAAGTCACTGCATTTTATTATGGATATACAAATCTTACTAAGTTTTATTTTTGTGTGGTTTGCTAAGATTCTTAAATAATGGTTGGTTGCTTGACTTCTCAATACATAATTCATACAAATACAGCATTCAGCTGGAAAGGCCAACATACAGAACATATCTACTTTTGATTAGACTGAGATACAGCAAATATATATATATTTTTTGCTCAAGTGCTGCACAAGCCTTGCTTACTACACACATCTATGTTTATGAGCCAAGGAATGTGATGCAATCAACATAAACACAAGCTTTGGCAAATCGCTCTTGATGAAGCATAGCATAGTGGCAGAGTCCTAAACTATTAATACAACTGTGTAAGCTGGCAACGAGCAACAGTCCAAAGACAAAAACTGAAGTTTCAAACTAATTCAATACAAGACTAAATACTGAAGGATTTACTTTACCATTTCCATAAAACAGTTAAATTTTGCAGAACTGAATCATGCCTATAATGCATTGGGATTTTTGGACTGAGCTTTAACCTATAGAAAGTTATACTAAGTGCTACTTATCTACGTTTGCATAATGGGGTTGAAAGAAAGCAAAACATGGGTGCTTTACTCTCATAGCTGTGGCATATTCAGATTAATTCTTCTAAAGCCTGTTTGCATTGCCTCAAAGATGGTCAATGCCTATACCTCAAGATCTGCTCGCATTTATGGTTCTATATTAATCAACTGGCTGCCTTGACTGTCTGATATTCAGCACATTAAATAAAATGAGTTGCTTGCGAACTTTTGACACATACGGTCCTTTAAGGAACTTAACTTTAAGAAAAAGGGCTAAATCTGTAAGTGCATCTGAGTAAACTGAGCAGATTTTGTGACTTGACGCATCACATATATGAAGCTGATTTGTTGCTCGAATGCAGTCCATGACTTGGAGAACAACCAGCTGATCCTTCTGTCTAAGTGTGAAGATGTGACGTGGTTTTCTGTGGCTGTTGCTGCTTTCATAACTAGCGAGGAGAGCTCTGATCAGACTGGAGCAGTCGAACAATGGAAGGGTCGCTCTTGGCACCTTTGATGAACTCCTCCAGGGAAAGCCTCCCTGTAATACAAAAAAGGCAAAAGTCAGTGATGATATTACCAGGCATATTTCCATAATCATTTACACAGTAAGGTGAATTATATTGGAGCATTATTTCACAATCTACAAACAAAGCAAAACATTTCAGGTTATTAGAAAAGGTAATATTCCAGGTTTTATAGCTAATACAACTGATTTGTCCTTAAGGATTACTTGTTGCTAAAGGGCAGAATATCCAATGTTGTGGCGTCTGATTGTGTTTAATGGCGCGGTCTTACAAATCTCTTGGCCAATATAAGTTTTATTGAACTTGTACTGATTTTGCCAATAAAGCTTTAGATACAATTGAAACTGATAGCATGGCAGACCACACCATTTCAATAGCAGCCATCATGCATTCATTGAGCTCCAGTAAGCACCTTATCCTGGTGAGGTCTGGAGGTCAGTGCTCCTGGGTTGAGCTCCAGACCTCACCAGGATAAAGTGCTTTATATAAAGTGGAATGTATATTCCCCGAATGAGACACCAGTCCATCACAGGACAACATGCAGAGATAGGAATTAAGCCCTGCAAATCCACCATACAAAATACACTGGTATGTGCATAGGAGGTAGGAAAAAGCAGAGAATCCTGAAGAAACTCATGTGGGCATAGAACAAGTAAACTTCACACTGTTACTCGAGATCAGGATCTAGGAGTTATGAAAAATTAGAGCTTCACACTGTCATTATTTTCTAGCTGATGAGCAGTAAGCACTGGACTTCCAGATGCCTCAGACGTTACCGAATATTTCTGTGCCCTATTTTCCCCCTCCCAATGAGAACACAGCCAGATGTGTCCTTGAGGGCTCCTGGAACTCCTAGCTGAATCCCACATGTACATGCCACTGCTGAGAGGCTTAATGCTTATTGAAGTGTGAACGTGCAAAACAAAATACAGACCTTTCAATACGCCTGCTACCCTTCATGATGCTTCATAATTCACTAACATATAACATGCAATGATTACATAATAAAAAATCAAGCTTGCTTTTGGACAGTTTTTACCGTCATGGTCTGTATCCATTTGTCTAAAGATCTTGTCAGTGCGTTTCTCTGGGGTCGACTCATCCTCCGGCATCTTCATTACCGAGGAAACCATTTTGTAAATTGCCTGTGTTTATGGGGGAAAAAAACCCAACTGATTATACAACAATTCATCAGTACACTCCTTCTGTAAACACCACAAGTGTTATTTTGAACGGTTAGTTCTAAGAAATATGCTTGTATTCCAAAAAATAATCATAGACAGTCAACATTATTTTTTGTTAAGTGCACACAGAGCACTTGTTGTTGATTGCCATTATTGGCACAACCATATGGCCTATGAAACAGCTCGATGTGTTTTGTTTATTCAGGCGACTATTTCACCAAACATTCAACTGAACCAATACTGATATGAAACTGCTTTAGCAACAGTGACCTACAAGTGCAAATACAGCGCTGCAAATACAAGAAAAAAGATTAAGTAGATCTGGGAAAATGTTTTCCAGAAAAAAAAAATATATATTTAAATAATAAAATATATATTTTTTCGAAAACTGCCCTAAATTTATTGGTTTGATTTCTTCATGACCTCTAGGCCACTTTTGCTCCTGTTCTATTGTGTCTTATTAAAGCTTAACATAAACCACAAAAAAATAATTACACCAATTTAATCTAAATTGCCTTCACAGCGGGTGCTCTTCTCTCACCTGCACTATTTCGAGCATCTCGGCTCGGCTGATGTATCCGTTTCCATCCAGGTCATACATGCTGAAGGCCCAGCGAAGCTTCTGTTCCAGACCTCCCCGTGATGTCACGCTCAGTGCGATGATGAACTCCCGGAAGTCGATTGTCGCATCACTGTTGGTGTCAAAGGTACGAAAGACATGTTCTGCAAATTTCGAGGCATCTCCATATGGGAAGAAATTGGCATAGATTTTCTTGAACTCATCCACAGTTAAGTGTCCAGTAGGACAATCTTTAAGAAAGCCGCGGTACCACTCCTGCAGCTCATGGTCGGTGAACTCTGTGTTTTCCCGCAGATCATTCAGAACCTCAGGACGCAGCTTGCTGTTCTGTTTACCCATGATGCTAATGCACTCATACACCAGTACCCCTCTGCTGGATCACTCTTTTGTCTGGGTGTCTAACGCCTGCCCTACACAATGACAACAGAATGAATAATAATTACAAAAAGAAAAGTAATTTGAACAGTCTCAGACATCATCCTTTTTGGTATTTCCATTTTCATACACTTTTTCCTCTCTTTTAGATGATGATTTGGCCAGATGGAGAAAGATATTACATCTAGGGAGATGAGATGAGGGAGTCTGGTATCCATGGATACCATTTAGTGGCGTATTAAGGTGAAAATTTATCGATTTGGTGTGGTGGGGGTGAGGAGCTAATGGCCATCTGTGAGACGCTTACAAAAGGTCATGACTCGACTAGACAACCTAGGAAACCACTAAGACGGTGGGAGTTACAAGTTATATAATACAAACGAGTCTACGGATCTGTCTGCAAGAATAAATGTTTTAAATAAATGAACAAATTACAGTGATACATGCATATGCATATGTATATGCATGTGTGTGTGTGTGTGTGTGTGTGTGTGTGTACGTGTGTGTTTGAGTCAGAAGATTTTGCACCTTCTGCATACTTTACATTCTCTACATCTCCATCCTAAATTCTACACGGATACTTCAACAGTCAGAGATCTCTTATTTCAGTTGGCTTTAACACACATCAAGACTGTTTTCCTCTAAATCGCAGTGTGTCCCATATTAAATTCTCTGCTCAGAGCTTAATTTTTCATGATCATGCAAAATTCCTTTAATCTTTCACCATCATTAAGAATGTGCTGTTTGTCACATTAAAGGACTGTTGGCTGTTAAAAAGTGTGACCTGAACCTGTTAGATCTTTTAATAGTCCACCATGCAGGTGTGAACATTCAGCGATGACATCAACATGTTCTGCATACTTTTTTTTTTTCTAGAATTAATTTTGTCCCCATAATAATAAAACAATATGATCAGTGCTAAATAGCCAACTTCTATACTAGTACTGTACATTTTGAGACTATCTACAGTACTGTGAAAAAGTCACTGTATTCACAGAGTATTGCTCTGCTTTTGTTTGCCCATTTTCATGTGCACTTTGTGTTATCTTTTGCTGTCTTTTTGTCGTTTTTATAGTTCGTAGACAATTCTAATTTATGGTGTTAATTTGTTCTGTCTAATTAATTCTCGTTGTTAGCTAGTTAGTTTTGCTAATTTATGTTGTTAAGTTGTATTGTATGTAACGCCTTGGTCATAGAGGAACGTTGTTTTCGTGAACATTGTTCACTGTGTACTGAATTGCATATGGTTGAAATGACAGTAAAAGACTACTTGGCTTGACTTGAAGTCTTGAGCCACCACTCTTTTCTTCATAGCTTGCTTGCAAAGAGACAGACTTTCTTAAGGATTAGTTCTCCAGGCTTTCTGAAGGAATGTTTTTGGCTGTCATTATTGGGAAATTTCTGGCTCTCGTTTGCAGTCCAGTCCCTGTACCTGACCAATTTCAGAGGAATGTTTTTGATCATTAATCCACACAGTGACCTTAAATAAAAGAAATGTGGTCAAACCTCAGTCTTTCAATGATACCTTTACATTTCATACATTGGAGAACCCAAAACCAGTCTCAGACATTTTTCTGTGTGTATGTCTGACAGAATTTAATGAAACTGTTGCAGTTTCCAGGTATTTGCCTGAAGTTAAACCTGCGCCATAAATTAAATCAAATAGTAGAAGTTTAGTTATGAAGTTACAGTATGTGCTAGATTTTGGGTGTTACCTCTAGATGAGCGTAGCTATATGCGTCAACAAAGCCAATCAACTCGATAGTATACCGTGTATAGACAGAGTATGCAGAAGACTATGAAAACTGAACATTCAAAGATGAATGGGCAGATAAATGTGGGAAATTTAAAACCAGTTTCTCTCATAGGTCCCGAAACCATGGTCGCGTCACTATGAGATAAAACACAAGTCGTTACATTTATACCTGATAAATATAGTTCGGTATAACTGTATACAGTTATACCCGAACTGGGAGCCCAGTGTTATGTGCTAAAACATAATTTAATCACGCAAAACTGGGTGGACAGAATTTATTGAAACTTTTGCAGTACTTAGATACCTATCAGAAGTTTAACCTGCACCATAAGTAAAATCAAAAATGTTGAGTAAAAGTGATATTATGAACAGTTATGTGCGAGATTTAATAATGTACTTTAAAATAAGCTACTAATAAACTTCTTGCTCAATGTAAACAAACACATACACCAACAGATATTAATTAGAAAAGCTCAACTGAATATTTATACTGGGATTACTTTATATTCTCACCTCTGAAATAACAACAATGAAGTGGTGTAAGTGAATTTTAACACACTGGAGTCGTTTTAAGACAAAACTTAATTTTCGTTTGATCTACTTTTTCCATTTCTCATCTGACATTCACTCTACGGTTACCCGAACAGAGAGTGTATTTCGCTGATGACGAAAGAAGTACAACTTAGCGTAAACTAGGCATAAGATACTCAACCTTACAACATTTTATTTCCTTGTATTAATAAGTTAGGCAGAGAGTTCTGCTGTACAGAAAGACAGGCAGACATGTACGTGGGCTTCAACCTAAAATAATATCATCACTGGTTAAAGCCGATCAGCTTATTTTTAGTATTTAACTATTTCTAAAAACTCTTCTTGTCAATGACATGTACTGATGATGGTGAGGTGCAGATGATGGAAGATGATCAGGCCGGTGATTAGTACAATGGTGATGCTGAATGCTGAGTGGTTGGAACAGACGAGAGGGGAAATAAAGTTGCTGCAGACGCATTTCTTAATTGAAATGAAATAAATTTTAATTTAAAGAAATGAGGTGTGACTCAAGACTTTTACACAGTACTGTGGGTGAGTGTAGGTAGGTTAAAAACAATTTTTTATATATAGTAGTCTATACTCGGATACAGCAACTCCTCAGACTTGACCATGTGTGACCACTTGTTAGTTACCTCATGTCCTCCCAGATTTGTATCTAATACTTAGTCCTTTGCCTATTTACTTTCTTTCTTTTAGAATAATTAGCTTTAAATGTGATGTTAACAAACATAGCCAAAATTTTGCTGGCAGGAAATAATCTAATGAATAGAGCAGAAGATAAACTCAGAAGAATCAGCATGCCAAATTATTATTCCATATTGTACTGTATTAACGTAAGCAAACATTTCTGGTATAGTTAAAATGTCTTTTTTTGCACTTTGCTAGGTTTAGTAAACTCGCCTTTATGCTTTATTAATTATGCTTTCAGGTGAGAGGTTCTGTAAGGACTCTTCTAATATTTTTTTGCATTGTCTTCAAACGGAAGTGGTTTCACTCAGCTTGGTCCTGAAATCTGAGTCACATGTCACTGCTGCTCTGCTCCTTCATAACCACGGGTGTAGTTGAGTTTTACTCCCACTTTCCTTCAAATGCTTGCCAAGCCACATTAAAACCCAGAACGTTCCAGTCAGCAGAACAAAATACAGCGACATAGAGAAAAAAAGACAATGTTGTGCATGCAAAACGACTGGTCCTGCAGGTCCTTTTTTGGGGGGGGGTTCAAATAACATCGACATGGGGGTAGTACAAATACTGAGCTGAAATTTAGCGTAATGTATTTTCCATGAAAAGATGCCAAATTTAAATAAAAAAAAATAATAATCCATTTTGGGGAAGTGGTGTAAAAAGCACTTTTTGCTACTAAAGTATTTTGCTACTATGAATTTGTGTATAATATAACTACAGTACTATAAACATTTTGCTGAGAAAGTGTACTTTTGGGTTTTATTACAAATTTGGATCTTCATTACCCTGTAACTCTCCAGTTTCAAACGATTTTTGAGATGTTTTACAACTGCTATGCATGAGCATCAAAAACTACTGGCCTTCAAAAAAAATTTATATATATATTTGTTGTAAATCTGGTTTTTAATAGTGAAAAAAAAAAAAAAGGGTTGGAATTACTTCCCAACAGACCACGATAAAAGACTGGAATTTTCATATCAGGGACCGTGTAACTTTTGTTGGGGAGGACACTTGTCAACACACGTTTTAAACTTTTTCCAAAGACTATTTTGAATGCAGTTTTACTTTGGTAGTGGTTTCACCTTGCAACTGATCACTGAACAAAGTGCTTCAAAATTTATTTGATCTCTGTCTCTCTTCTTGCAGTAGTACACATTACCACAACCTAAATCCTACCCACTTAACCAGCGTGTTTATTTTTAACCAGACTTTTGCACCAACATACGACATGGAATTCGCAGTATGATGTCTGTGCAAAATAAAATAAAATACAAATAATTACAATGCTCTTGTCACTTATAGACCTGTTTCTTCTGTATATCTTAGGTGATTGTGTATAGTATAGTATTTCCATGAAGGACATTTTAACATGTGCGGGTTTGATAACATCAGCTGTCTTGGTACAGTACAAGTCTCCTGGTGGTTGTGGAGGGGTAGCGAGTCAACTCTGGCCCATCATGCATAAATCATCAAGCCCATTAGCCTCCTTGTGTTCGTGTGAGCCTCATTAAGCCCCTGCGCTTGAAAGCAGGGTAACCGAAATCTATCCTGACTGGTGTCAAAAGATCAGCAGAACACAAATCCGATGGCTTTCTCCTGCTCCACTGAACCATAAGCTGAGCCTAAAACTAACACCTTATGTGCTGGCTCATCACATATGCCCAAGGAAAGAGCAGGGTTTTTTTTTTTTCTTCTATACTGTACTTAAACCAGGTTGTTTGTTGAACATGTTATGGAAGGGTCAATGCTTTCTTACTCTGGTAGAACAAAGACACTTATAATAAGAACATGTGCCACCAGATTTGATCATGTTGGATTGGTTTATCCCTAATACCCCTTTTTTGGGGGATAAAAAAAAACCTAGTTGTGCAATTAGTCATAAAGAAGATATTAAATGTGTTTGGCTGCTTTGTAATTCGTGTTACTGTAACTTCTGTCACAGCGATCTGAAAGTGATTGTGACTCAGTTGGTAACAATTACAGGACACACACACTGACTGCTTCTTTCCCCTTTTACACGTTTACTGCACGACTTTAAACTGGCAGTGGTTTTTCCCTAACATTTTAAAAGATTGTATTTTGCAAATATAACCTTAAAAAATGTAATAAAATAAATAAATAAATCTCTGTGCACCGGATATTTAGAGGATAAACACGGTCGAGCCACACCTACTGTACTGTACCATCATCACCTAGCGCTCATGTGGAACGTTAACGCGAACACACACACACACACACTCACACACACACAGAAAAGCTGCTCAGAAAAAAAAACGCATCTCTTAAAACAGTTAAAACAGCGAGTTTTTTTTTTTTTTTTTTTATTTGCGCAAGAAGGAATTATTTTTTTTGTGTGAATAAACAACAGGAAAGTAAGTTTAACTAGCAGGTGGTCGGGTGTGAACGTCTGAAAACAGCTTTCCTTTTAGTATGAACTTGAACTTACCTTCAAGAAGAGTAGAAATGATAGTAAAATAACGACAATACGTTTAAAGTATATTCCCCAGCGTATTCATTCCCGCACAGCTTGTAGAATACACTAGCACATCCGTAACATTCACTTTTCCTCCCCTTTAAGAAAGCAGGGTCGGTCAAACGATTACTAAAGCTAACACTTGAAACCGCCTCCTCCGCCTCATCATCATCATCATCATTTCTGCCACCGGGAGACCCGATACCCCGGACCTGCCCGCTCGCCTGTCCATGGGCGAGACCACAGCGGTGTGTAGGGGGAAACTCATAAAGGCGGTTGGTTTATTTGCGACATTTTTCTCCTTTTTTGCAAATTGAAATGTCTTCCAATAAATATTATTAATATATACACTGCAGTAATACTAAAACATACTCATAAAATAATCAAATGTTCAAAGTAAGTCATCCTGAGCGTTTAGAGATCATCCCCCCCCCATGCCATGGAGTGGTCTAGTCCAAATACGCTCCTCGTCGGAAAAGGCAGCTGTGGCGACACACACTATGGAAAAAAAAAAAAAAAAAAAAACCTTTTGTGACTCAACAAGAGAAAAAAAAAAACAAGCGGTTTCATCGAATTATTACATTACATTTAATCAAGTGAAATGAGGTGAATAAAATACTTCTCAGGTGTTCTCAATGGAGTCCAAACCAGATGAATTCAATGTTTTTAGGCGTTGAATTGTGATTATATGGAATAAACGAAACTGACAGAAGTTAAATAGATTAAACTGTAAAGTCGGAATTTTTATTTGTTTTGGAAGTCATGGTCTTGTTCGCTTGGTGAACAGCAGGGGGCGCCATAGTATTAACAGAGAGAGAGAATTTTCACAATATGCATAAAACAGTTCATTCATCTTCTATAAGAATGTTCCAGAACAACTGATGTCTTAAATTAACAACTGTTAGTGACTGTTAGTGTTGTTGTTACATAATCACCTAATGCCATAAGTGTTATTTCATAGTTTTGAAACCCCCAGTTTTGTTGAAGAATGTAGAAAATAAATCACTACACAAAAACAAAGAAATTTGATGATTAAGTTTATAATAAACTCACCGGGCCTGTATCCTGTCATTCTGTAAACCCATTGGCTTGCTTATCAGGGACAATCTAATCATTATGATCTATACACATTATATA
>JAQMYG010000020.1:10481355-10509194 GCA_030014215.1 Clariallabes teugelsi
TATATATATATTTAATTTTAAAATATCCTTTGGTACTTTGGGCACAAGGTGGGGTACATCCTAGATAGGGTGCCAATTCATCACAGGACACACACACAGGCCACCAACCCATCACAGGGATGACACACACCATATATTTTGGGAACACCAATTAGCCAATTAGCCTAATTTGTATGTCTTTGTATACTGTAGGAGAAAACCCACCAAGCATGCAAACTCCACACACACAGACCCGTGGCAGGAATCAAACCCCCCGACCCTGGAGGTGCGAGGCTACAGTGCTAACCACTCATTCATCTTCTATACCGCTTTATCATGTACAGGGTCACTGTAGTCTGGAGACTTAGGGTACGAGGCAAGATACAGGTTGCCTGAACAGGTTGCCAAACCATAGCGGAGATGGCGCACACACACACACACACACTGAACACCAGTTATCTTTGGGAGGAAAACCTAGAGGAAACATTACACCTCTTTAGGGCAACTAACAGGGCAAAAAAAAAGGGCAGTTACACCATAATTTCTGAACAATTTGAAGGTCAAAATGTCCTAAGAACAAGAGTATATCTCAGCAACAGCTTGACATATTGTTATCAAATGTACTATTTGTCGTGGGAATGCATAGTCGTGGTGGCTTCTGGTGTTCCTCTGTTGCTAAAAGGTGGGGTCAGAAAGTGCTTGGCCTATTAACTGCTTGAAGCTATATATACCTGTACTAGGTGTGTGTGTGTGTGTGTGTGTGTGTATATATATATATATATATATATATATACCTAGTACAGTAGTAGCAGCAGTAGCAGCACTGGTCAAGTAATAGTAGTGAGTAGTGGCAGAGAGAGAGCGAGAGAGAGAGAGAGAGAGAGAGAGAGAGAGAGAGAGAAGAAAATATCCACACACAATATAACCACATTACAGTTATCCTCCTGTTATATAAGTAAGAAGGTTATGCAAATTTATGACAGTCATAAAAGCTTGTCTTTAGAGCCCTCTGTTCAATTCTAATTCAGCATTATTAAACATATTTGTTCCTACCCATTTTTTTTTTTTTAATAATGTGAATATGTGCAATTTGAAAATCTAACACATTACATACTGGAACTAAGACTTATTATTCTACAACAGAAAATCTGGTTTGTGTACAGGTCAGTCAACAACATTTCTGGAATGTTCCACTAGGGGACACGTTTGCATGCTTTACTCAGATGGTGGATTTGATGGTGTTCTCGGAAGCAACAACACATGTGTTTCAGGTAACACAGGTGAAATAAAGGCAAATTCACTGCCCAGCCAATTTATAATTTTGGTTCTTCTGGCAGGCACACTCTAATATTTCATTGGACCTCCTTCCTGCTTTGATTATGGCCATGGCATCATTTTGATAAGCTTATGAAATGTTGCAACATTTTTTTCTGGGCAGTGTATATATATTTTTTAACTATGCTTGTTTATTGGATACTGTCATCAAATTGTATTTTTATTTATGGCTGCACTATCACCCAAATAAGGATGGATCCTCTTTTAAGTCTGGTTCTTTTTAAGGTTTCTCCCATATACAGTATCATCTATTGGGGTGGTTCAGTGGTAGCTTGCTAGAAGGCCCAGGTTTGATTCCCAGCCAGTGCCCAAACCTCAGCTGCTGGATATACTCTAGTACCAGACCCAAGCCCGGATAAAATGGGAGGGTTGTGTCAGGAAGGGCATCTGGCGTAAAACCAGGTTGTTTTGCGAATCCGAATGGTCCATCCGCTTTAGTGAGCCGTCAACAGAAGCAGCCGAAAGACTAACAACAACAACTCCCTTATATCGTCTAATAATCTTAAATTTTAAAATAAATTTGTTAAAATAAATTTTATTTCCTCAACATGTATTTTAAACAAACTTTGGAAGAAGGTGGAACTCACTTATGAAAACTGTGAAGCAGCAGTGCTACACATTGCACCACTGTTCTGTACCCCATAGGAACAGTTAAGACTAAATCATTTATCACAACAAAAAACCCATAAAAGAAGATTATAATTTCATTATTTAAAAATGTTCACATATTGCAAATACAAAGACGGTATTATGATTTCCCAGCCAGGTTCACCTTCTGTTCACCTTATTGAGAAAAACAAAAGGTCATTTTGACCTATAAACCATATAATGTATCATCTACTGCTAATCTGTAGCAGGGTAAAGGAAACAGCTTAGCAAAGAATAATTATGGTGTTGTTACCTTCAACCATGTTATATTGCACATAAACACTGATATTATAGATGCTGAATCACTGATTATCAGCCAATGATTCTGAAATATTGCTTAAGCAGGTGGCTACTGTAACATTTTGCAAACAAGTAAAAACAAAACTTATCAGTGGTATGGGCTTCATACACTGTCTTGAGCTTCAACGCTTTACATCTAGCATTGCTGGAGGGTGTTAAAGGCTTGCTGTAAAATCCTTTGACACTGAACTCTGGAACATAAATTGACCAATTGTAATGCACTTTTAAATGTTAAATATGACCTGCTCCCACCACCTTCACCACCTTTTGGGGGCACTTTGTAGATGTGTTTGCACAAATGTGGTATAAAAACCTTTAGTATTCCTACTCCATCACACAATCACTTTCTAGCCTATAAGAAAGATATTGATAATACCTGCTGTTATTGTGCACATTAGGACACTTCATACATGGCAAAATGACATGGGACTAATTATCTCATAACAGTTAGATATGAAAAGCAGGAACAACCACGGGATTGGCTTGCCCTGGGATTAAATGTGTATTTGGTCAAACCATGTAACTCTGCTGCCACTTAAAAGACAGAATGCTTTGGCACTGCAATGCACTGATCTAACTGGATTTTGTTTCAAATAGGACCTGTTATGCTATGAAACTACACTTTAAGCTGTAAGCATATTAAAATAACTATTGAAGTCTAAAAAAAAAATTTTAAAAAACAGACGTTAGGCTGATTTGTATCTGTGAGTCATTTTATTGATCTCCATTTTTTTATTTTTGAAAAATTAAACAAAACTGTTATCATGGTTCATGACAATAATATGACTCATATTAAAAAAGAACTACAACCGCAAATTAATACATTAATGAATGCTAATTTATTTACTAAATAGAAAATTATGTTCATACAAGCAAGAATGTCATGCTGAGATTTTAGAGGTTGTCACTATTGATTTTGGTTACGGCATTTGTTTTCAAAACCTCAGTATTGGATCAGCATTGCCAATCAGATTACAAAACCAGTCTTTGTCCTTCCTCCAATAGGAAAATAGGACAAAGTTTATAATTATTTGTTTATGATGTTGAGTCCATTTTAAATCAAGGTTATTTTTCTAGGTTTGTACTGTAACTCTTGTGTTACAAGACTGACTAAACATCCAGTGTTGCACACAACATGAAATTCTTACATATGGAGAGAGAAGTAATGTTAAAAAGAAGGATCATTTCATCATATAGAATACATTCATATTGATATTGTTCATCAAATGCAAATATTCGCAAGGATTCCAGAATCCATTTTTAACCTTCAGTACAATAATCTTTCGCTTATTGTGTTTCTAAGAGTTGAACATGGTTGAAAGTAGGAATGTGCACTAAACTTAAGTGTTCCAGACAATAACAGACTGATTAGAATGTACAGTGTGTACCATGTACCCAGGTAATTTAGTTAACTGTCTGACTAACACAAGCTTATTTTATGATAATAATCATTGAGATCACAGTTAAGCGATTAGAGTGGAACTCTGACCACTGCTCTCATTTCTATATCTTTATGATGTTCAGCATGCAAAACTAATATGTGCCTACTGTATATTACTACAGACACAGACACGCAGACCTCCACACACAAACACAGTGAAAATGTGTCTATTATGCATTATTTTCTAATTTACAGTAATACAACAATGTAAATGTTCATATTTCAAGTAGAATACTGTATGCGTTCCCTTCAGTTGAATGCCTTCAGTTGAATGCCTATTACTGACTATTACACCTGGCCATAGGCAACTCGTTTTTTTTTTTTTTCTTTTTCTTTTTTTTCGCAACTCAAATTAAATTATGGCACTATGAAGTAGTTTTCTTCACAAATCCCATGGGTCAGACTGCAGGGTCAGCCATGACAAATGACAGGGTTAAGGGCCTTGCTCAAGGGCCCAACAGTGGCCCAATCTTCTGATCAGTAACCCACAGCTTTAACCCCCTGAGCTATCACTGCCTCTTGATCAATGATGATTAAAAAAATGCTGCATGTTTCTGTTGTTGTTGTATTTTTGGTGTTTTTCATAACACATTATGATTGTGTTGTATTGATGTAACATAAATTATATCACGTATTGTATCGAAATACACTAAAGTATTGCTGTGTTGTTTGTCAGTAGAAGATAGTGGACTAAAGAAGCACAAAACCTCATTAGAAACACCTGAAGTCTTACTGTGTATTTATTAGTAGTGATGATGTGGAACAGTATTACACTCACTCACTCACTCATCCTCTGTACCGCTTTATCCTGTATTCAGGGTCGCGGTGACCTGGAGCCTATCCCAGGAGACTTACTGTAGGGCACGAGGCAGGGTACACCCTGGACAGGGTGCCAATCCATTGCAGGGCACACACACATACACACACTCACACACCCATTCACACACTACGGGCAATTTGGGAACACCAGTTAGCCTAACCTGGATATCTTTGTACTGTGGGAGGAAACCCACCAAGCACAGGGAGAACATGCAAACTCCATGCACACAGAGACGGGAATCGAGTCTGGCCGGGAATCGAACCCGGACCCTGGAGGTGCAAGGTGACAGTGCTAACCACTACACCACCGTGCTGCCCAAAAGCATTACACATTAAACAAAATTGAAAGTAAGTTAATGTGGAACCTGGTACTGATTGCAACTTTAGAGGTATTGTTGTCAATTTACCTTTAGATCTAAAATTTAGCTCATGTAAATTTTTAATTATGTGAGCATTTACAATTTAGGTAATGGGGTCTTAAAATAGATTAGTAGTCGGCCTGTAGTGGTAATTGAGTTGTGGATCAAGAAGAGGACCATAAAATGGAAGGTAGGGCTTTGCTTTTTGGAATTAATGCTGATAAGTTGTGATCAGAAACTCAATGTATTTTATAGTCCTTTTATAGCACTACACAATGCAACACAAGGAAAACCTTCCCTACAAAGTCATGAAGAGAAAAAACTGGATTGCATATTTCTCTGGCCAACACCAGATGATAAAATTACAAAAAAAAAGATTTCAAATATAGAATACAAGTGTTATCCACATATAGGGATCCCGTCACCCAAACCTCCTCTTGTCTCATCCAGGACAATGGATGAGGGGAGTGGAAATGGGAGAATCATTTTGTATGGGTGTACGGTTAGAGTGCCATCCACCAGTGGCAACACAGCAACGGCGGGGCCCAAACTACCGACCCTTCAATGAGCAGCCCAGAGCCTCACCCGCCTGAGTCACGAAAGCTCTAATGAATATACAGTAAGTAACTAATACAAAATATTAAAATCAGTTAAAAAGTGTTTATGGAATATGTCTGCAACAAGTCTTCACTGGTATAAACACAAAGTGTTTAACTGGGGCCAAAACTGGGGTCATATGTAAACAAAACTGGGGCCATACTTTTATCATAAAAATATATATTTCTTTTTTCAGCAGCTAGTCTTCCATCTTGAAGTTACAGACCTGATTTGAAATGGCTAAGCTCATCACTGCTGGTACAAAGGTTAAGTCCAACTCAGCTGTGAGGGTCAATGTCCATCTATAATATATGTATTCAGACTGTTTGTCTAATAGTATAATACATTGTTAAGCCACTGTAAGGTCAGAATGGGTGCATTTATTGTGTGTCAGCTATTTATGACTTACAAATAAATGTAAAGTTGGGCTACAACCTTATATACACAACACTACAGTTTCACTTCTTATTGCATGACCCCAGCAAACAAACAAACAAAAGCTAAAAATCATGACCTGGAACACAAATTAAAATACATTTTACTTATTTTTAATTCACTGTACCTTTAAGTAAATGCGATTCCCCTCATACAGTAGGCTATATTTGGGCATCAGGTATCTACTGTAGTAATAATGTATTATATAACATGCTTGAAAATATATAACAGTATATTTTAGTTTGTTACCTTTGACAATGAATGAATTCACATATTTATTGCCAACCCTTGCAAACCCACTTAAGAAAATTATTGGCCGAGATATCATAGCCCAGTTCTGGCCTACCTCTACTACAGTATGTTCATCTGACCCACATATCACATGGAATTATGGCCAATTATCTTACCTCTGTTGTTCTATAAGTTTGTGTTATTTAAGTTTTTTTTTTTTTAGGTTTATTTAAGTTTTTTCAGTGTTATTTGTAACGAGGATTGAGAGAAACGTAATTTCGATTCTCTATATGTATGCACTGTACATGTAGCAGAATTTACAATAAAGTTGACTTTGACTTTGATAAGTGAGAACTGTTTCTCAATAGAACTTTGAATCACATGTACAAGGGTAATTAAATAACATCATTAAATGGCTACTGTAGTTAACTATATTTGATTGGAAAATACAGTCACATTAAATTCAGTCACATTACATTACCCCCCATTTCTGATTTAAATCTAAGAAGAGATATTTGGGTTGTGACTCGTCCCAGTGTTCCTAGGATAGGGGACACTGTACGTGCATCCACCAATACCCTGACCAAGATAGAATGGTTAGTGAAAAAGAATAAACATGACCAACTTTACAGTTTTATTATATGCTTAGATTTAAAATATAAATATACAGTAATTTATATTTTAAATCTAAGCATACAGTATAATAAAACTGTAAAGTTGGTACATTGAAGATATTTGCGAAAAAAATAAATGGTGGGCGGGGGGGGGGGCGGGGGGGTTAAGATTAGAAATATTTGGAATTGGAATTTTTATCTGTCTTTTTGTGCATGCAACACATAAAAACTACTGAACAAATTTTAATGTGGTTTTGACAGGTGAGCTTAAGGTAACATATAGGCTTAGTTTCGTTGCAATTGGCCCACAGGAAGAGAAAATATGCTACTTCGGAATTTAAATAGAACACGCCTTAAATAATAAAAAATCAACCTTAAAAAAATCATTAGTTCATCTCAAAATTAAACAGATGGCCCAGTACATTTATTAAAACATGTTTATGAGTGTGTAGTTAAATTCTGTGCGTGGGTACATCTACTGTAGTTATAAATATAGTTTTCATGTCTGGTAAAAAGCCTTATGCTCAAGTAACTGGTGCTTTTGTTTTTAAAATGGATGAAATTCAAATAATATCAATATCAAATAAGCCACTATTTATTTTAATCATATGGGCATAACATGTTCTGATACCTTAATAGTGCAATAATCAAATTTATAACCAGCACATGTGCAGCCTTACCTTTAAGGTATGTTTGTCATAGTAAACAGAGATCACTTAATGATAAACATATAAATCGTGAAGATGGCATTGGATTGCAAATTATGCAAATAGTTTTGCTATACTTCCTTAGATCTATAATTTCTATGACAGTTTTAAAACTGCAATTGCCATGAACATGTTTGCACTCAAGTCTTCTTCAGTGAACAGTTCATAACCTCAACACAACAGACTTCATGGTCAAAAAATATTGAGTATATAGCACATAGTTATAAAGGAGAATTATTTAGAATCACATTATCCAGTGTCACATTACTCACTCAGTCACTCAGTCACTCACACATCCTCTATAACACTTAATTTTGTATTCAGGGTTGTGGGGGGCCTGGAGCCTATCCCAGGAGATTTAGGGCACAAGGCAGGGAACACCCTGGACAGGGTGCCAATCAATTGCAGGGCGCGCACACACACACACACACACACACACACACACACTACAGGCAATTTGGGAATGTCAGTTAGCCTAATCTGCAGGTCTTTGGACTGTGGAAGGAAACCAAAGCACCAGGAAGAAGCCCACCAAGCACCTGGAGAACTCCATGCACACAGAACCTGGCTGGAGGTGCAAGTTGACAATGCTAACCACTAAACCACCATGCCGCCTAAAAGTTCAACTGTTCAAAGGAGATTATTACAGATTTTACACACCTTCAGCATTGTTTTACGGATTAGAAAGAAATAAAAATCAGGAACAACCATCGAATTGGAAGGTGTATCCAAACTTTGGACTGGCAGTGTATAACCACACTTTGCAACCACAATGTGCAGAAAAGCACCTCAGCACCTTAAGGTGGATGAGCTACAACAGCAGAAGACCAGAGCAAGTTCACAGTCTCACAATTCACTGATTAGATATTTGTATTAACGAGCAGAGTTAACGAACCTTGATAGAATCTTTCTTAATCTGCTTCTCCTCGTGTTCTCTCTCTCATTATCTTTCCCCTGACAATGTTCTCCTTCACCATTCTCTCCCTCAGAACATTCTCCCACACCATGCTCTATGATCATATAAGCTATCATCTAGTGTGGATTTCAATAGTATAGTTCTTATACACACAAATATAACACAATGTTTTGTTAGATTCTCTTTAGGTTAAGGCTTCATCCTTAATGCATTTACCCTTAACCAGGCTTTATGAGAAATGAAACTGTTTTAATTCTCTGTAGAAGGCTTACGTAACAAAGCACTTACCATGCCTCTGCCTTTATCAGAGATTTGATATTGTGGTGGACTTTTACACACAATCATGATAAGAATTATGTATAGTTGCATAGCACTTGATATTTCCCTGTACTCTAATGGAACATATGAGAAAATGTAGTTCTTATTTTGATCTCCAGTACTATGAAAATTAAGGCCAATACCCAAATTATGCTGACACAATGTTACAGCCCATTAGGAAAACAATCTAACATTAATTTTTTTTTTTTTATTAAAAGACACGATATGTTTAAGCTCTCCTTGTTACTCAGACCTTATTAACATCTTAATCTGCTTGGCAAAGAATTCTTATTTATATTTCTTTTTCTTTTTTAATTCCTGTACCTGGTTTATGTATATGGCAAAGATACAGTACATGTGGTTGCTATTTGGTTGTAATGGCATCTATTATGTCATTAAAATATTATAATAAATAAACAATAGAAGAATGAATGAATGATGTTAAGGTTTCTCAATGTGTCTAACTTTGTTTTTTTATCACTACACTCATTTCTTCTTCTTCTTCTATACAGCATGTTTTAGTATTTATGTTAAAACAGAGTGGACAGAAATATAAGGTCATGTTGAGGCAGTACAGTACAATGTTTTCATTGAGTAATACCCAATGTAAATACAATGGTCTCTCTCTCTCTCTCTCTCTCTCTCTCTCTCTCTACAAGGGTTAAACCCTTGTGGAAGAGTAGTTGATCCTCATGTGATCATGCATTGATCATTAGGTGTACCTTGTCCTGCAGCAGGGATCAGATGAAGCGAGTGGTAGCTTGTCTATCAGTAAGCAATGTACAGAACACAGAGTCTGGAGGACAGACCTAGAAGAGATACCTTCCTTCCTTGTGCTGAGCTGACAACTTCTTAACAGGTCAATGAAATGTCACAGTTAACTATTTGGTAATGTCTATGAAAGTCCACATGAAAAAATTGCAGAAATTACATGATGCAATTATGTCAACATGAACCAGACTCTCACGAAGCAATATCACAGAATCCATGACACAAAAAAATGGAGGCAGTTTTGAGAGCAAAATGAGGCATTATCTAGAATTAGTGTAATGTTAATAATAATGCGCTTAGTGACGTTCAATATATGCTGTGTCACAGGGTCTAACCTATAGTAGGATAATTCCACTATTCCCGGATGTAACTCCTGTAAAAGTCAAGCAATAGTCTTAAGTCAATAGTTTTATTAAGAAACTCACATAATTCCAAAATCTGAAAATGTACTGATTTATTTATTTTTTGGACAATTAATGTTCTAATGGAGAATTCTAACATGGTATGGATAATGGAATGCTTGTGATCAGAAGCAATAATACTGTGGGACTGGGGGAAAAACATCTTTAATCCTCTGCATGGACATAAATAGGAATTAAATTATTTGAGGTAAATATGAATCAGATTATTTAGGGTAAATCAAAGAAAAATCTACATTGCGCAAGCCATCAGTTGGCCAACATTAAGCTTGTTCACTTTATGAAACTAGTCTTCTTTGTCGTGCCAGAGAGGTGGATGGTCTGAACTTTGGAGCATGGCCGAACTGCCTACTCCACCAATCTCACCTCCCACTCTATCTGGAGTATAAAAGCCCAAGAATAACACACACGCAAATCAGTCCATCCAGAGTACTCAATTGGCGCCGCAAGGCAGGAGTTTATTGAACCCGTCATGGGGGATACTAAGCTCTTTGTTTTGCTACTCGTCTACGCCATCGTCATTATCGGTAGGTATTAGTGGATTTTTCCCCCCTATCATACTTTAATAAAAGATAATTTTCCAGAATGTAAATTGAATAGAAAATCCTAAAAAATTTACTTAAAGATGTATAAAAGACAGGAGATGGATTGAAGAAAACAAAGAAATACATTATCTTTTTATCATCTATGGTTTTTTAAATTAACATTAATATTTATATCTTTTTTTCTAAAATACTTTTTATGTTTTGCTTGCAGATGCTCAAGATGATGAAGCAGTGTGCCTTTGTAAGTACCTTGTATAAATAGTCAAAGAACTATAATTAAATTGTTGCAATTATATGTGATCATTATGTAAATATTAAATACAATAATTTTACATATTAAAATTTTTGTGTACAACTGTGATTTAAAAAAAAGATTGTATTAGCATCTTTTACTTCTGTGGTGTTGAAGTTTGATCAAATAGGCACAATTATAAATGTTGCTTATCTCCCCCTAGTGGCTAAAAGGTACAAAAGCTTTCACAAGTATGAGTACCTCTATGAAGCTGAGTCTCTGAACACACTGAATGGAGCTATCAATGGACCTAAAGTCAGCTGCAAGGTACAAAAGGACCTCAATGTTCATATCAAATTCTTCCAAAATCTACGCTACAAAAAATGGGCCCTGACACTTCGAATGTTTTACAGGTCGAGATTGAGGTTCCTGGTTCATGCCACTTCATTGTGCACACCAAGGAGTGCGCACTGAGTGAAGTCATCAGTGTTGATGCAGATGGAAACCCAGTCTTTGGATCCGCTGCTGGTGCTGGGACCTTCAAGGCTCAAATGGAGAAGTATGTTAGAATAATCTTGTGACAGAGTTTTTTTTTTATTTTTTCCACCAATTTATGACCAGGTGGCATGGTGGCATATTGGTTAGAACCTTGCACCTCCGGGGTCAAGGGTTCTAGTCCAAAATATTTGATAATCCCCAGAGAAAAACGTATCTCCTCTTATTTACAGGCACCCATTAAAGGTCATCGTAGAAGGTGATATCAAACTCTTCCCTGAGGATGATGAGCTAATTAACATTCTGAACATCAAAAGAGGTGTCATCTCTGCCCTGGCTGTGCCTGCACTCCAAGACGAGAAGAATAACAACATGGTCAGCTCGAACGAAAATACCAAAAATAGCTTCCTTTTGGAATTAATCAATCTACCTTGAATATAAACCTGCTATAATTTTAACTTTGTTCCCAAACCAGCCCACAATCTATGGTATGTGTGAGACTGATTACAATGTGAACACCAGAGAAGATATTGCCACTGATGTGACGCTCAACAGGGACTTATCCAGATGCGACCAGTTCAGACCAATCAAGGACTACACCAGCCCTCTGGCTCTCATTACAGACATGGTAAGTTCATTGTGAGCACACCAAAAGTAATTATTGCACGTGGCTTATAAGTGAATTACTCAAACTGTGTTATTCAATTATCTTTAATGCAGTGTGTTAAGGTCAGATGCATCGTTTATGGACTTACCTCTTTGTTTCCTGCAGCACTCGCCACTCGCTCAGTTAATCAGAAGCAAACAGACTTGCAGATACAAATTTGACAATGTGCAGAAACACATGACCTCTGGAGTTTGCACTGAGGATCACCTCCTCTTGCCTTTTTCTCATAAGTAAGTAATCTATACCATAGCCTAAGTAAGGTTGCTCCAAGTGGTAATGATCTTTCACATTATTATTTCTCATTAATTATCACCAGGGGGAAGTATGGAGTTACCAGTATTAGCAAGCAGACACTAGCTCTCCAAGGGGTGACTAAATACAACGAAAGAGTGTTTGATCACAGTAAGACCATCTTAAAGTGCATTAAATATTTATTATGTAAGAAAAGCATAAAAGTACTGACTTTAGCCTTTTTTGATGTTTAATAGAAGTGGCTAACATGCAGGCGCTGTACCTTGATGAAAGTGTTGACATGAGCCCGAATCAAGACAAAAATGCCATTCTTGCTGTTCTGAGAGAGTTGGCTGGCCTTTCCCACACCACCAGTGGACACAAGAGAGCTCACCTGGCTTACAAGCTTGTAGCTGTGATGCGCAAGATGAATGCTGAAACACTGTCTGGCGCTTTGCCAGAGGCATTGGAAATCTCTCCTTCCCTGACCTACCAGGCTCTGTTCCAGTGTGGGACCCCGGAGTGCAGCACTGCCTTCATGCAAATCCTCCAGACCTTCAAAAGTTCAGACACTACAATTGACGCTGTGGTCTATGCCCTGGGAATGATCCCCAACCCCTCTCCAGTGCTTGTCAAGGAAATGCTAGAGATGGCCAAGTTAAAGCCAAGCAAAATCATTTACTATGCTCTCAGCAATGCTGTTAGAAGGTGATGTATGCCAACACTGATGAATAAGCATTTATTACACCTTGAATGCTTGTTACTTACATGTATTACTTTTTCCATGTTATAATATCAGGCTGTATAAGGCAGAAGGAAAAGTCACACCTGAAATCGGGGAAATGGCAGATTACGTTCTTGAAAATATTGGAGACTGCACAGGTGACCAGGAACACATCTATTTGACTCTTAGGGTAGGTCTATGGTATTTCTATTCAACCCTTTTGTGTAATCCTTGACAAGCCTCTTATAAACGTATGCACTAATACCTTCCTGTAAAGGTAACTGGAAACATGGCTGAAGCTGTTGGTGATGCCAGTCCTGCCCTGAAGTCAGCTGTGATTCAGTGCATTAACCAACCTGCTGCCTCCACCGAGGTTCAGCAAGCAGCCATCCAGATCTTCAGGCTTACCACCGTTCCTGAAGAGGTATCCCGCCTTCCCCACTAGCTAAAAAAACACTCAACACAGCTTGTGTGTCTTTTTGATTGACGTGAATCTCATTTATGTTTTTACAGGGCAGAACAGTGCTAATGCAGGTTCTCCTGGACAGAGCAGCTCCGGTGCAGAAACGTATTGCTGCTTACCTCATCCTAATGAAGGATCCTCAGTCTGCTGAACTTGAACAGTTGGCTGCAGCTCTACCAAGTGACGAAAACCTGCAGGTCAAGAGCTTTGTAATATCTCATCTTACCAACATTCTGAGCTCTACATCAAAAGAGACCGAAGAGTGAGTAAAACACATTGCACAAATCCTAAATACTGAGACCACTGAGTTATTTTGTGTCAGACATATCTTTCCAATTAAATCTGGGAATATAAAAACTTATTTGTTCCATTGATTTTCTTAGAGTAAGCCAGAAAATTCTTGATGCACTTCAAAGCAATGAGGTTGAAACACTCTTGGATGCGTCTACGTTCTCTCGTAACTACAAGATTGGATCTCTGGAGGGAAACATGATCTTTGACAAAGAAAACAAACTGCCTACAGAAGTCATGCTTGAAATGACACTTAATGCCTTTGGATATGACATTGACATGGTTGAGGTATACACACACACATTAAAAGTCCTAGATCCATTACATGTACAGTAGCGTCTTTATTTTTCGCTTTATTTGTCACCTTTTTCTCTTACTTCCAGGTTGGTATGGAGGGAAAGGGACTTGACCCAACTGTTGAGGCTTTATTTGGTACTAATGGATTCTTCCCTGATACTGCGATGAAGACTATTTTCTATGCTTCTGATAAGATGCCTTCCCAAATTAAGGAGATCCTCGAAACCATAATTCCAGCCTTGAATGACAGTAAAAAGAAACAGGTATGTCAGACATGGGATTTGGATATAAAGTGCTTTAGGGCAATATCAAATTCTTGTAAACCTTGTAAATCTCCTTCCTCCACTCTTGAAGTGTTGGTATGTTAGGGACATATATTATAATTATAATTAGTATACAATTCTTTATTTAGGGACCAAAAAATATCGTGAGAGAAATTGGAAAAAATGTTGACAAGCTAATCAAGAAGCTGAAAAGCCAAGATGCACCTGAAGCCATGATCTACCTAAGGTTGCTAGGTGCTGAGCTTGGCTATCTTAAAACCAAAGATTTGGAAGAAATGGCCAACTCTGTGACAAGTGTGGCTCAAAACCTTCTGAGGATGTTCCCCATTGATGTGAGTAATGTTTTCCCAAGCTTGATTTTATAAAGGGGTAAAGACAACTTTAGCAACTCATTTACTAAATGACTGCAAAGCATTAATGCAAAAACAACAACACAACATTGCGATATCTAATTATTTTTTTACTCATCCTATTTGTAATGTAACACATGGTATGAAGTAAGCTGTATTAATGGATAAAAAACCTTTGTTAATCTTTTTTTTGTGATCTAGTTTAAGAACCTGTTCTCAAGTGCTGACAATGAGCTCTTCCTTCATTATATCTTCATGGACAACGAGTTTTACCTGCCTACTGGTCCTGGTCTTCCACTAAGGGTGGCTTTGTCTGGTATCTTTACACCTGGTGTTAAAGGAGGACTCAGAATTAGTCCAGATATGGTATCTGTTCCTTTTTTTTTTTGAGGGGGGGGAGGGGGGGGGCGCAATTCAGAAGCATTAAGGTTATATCAAGGATGCAACAATTAATTAAAACCTTGCCTGTGTTGTAATCCATAGAGCGAGATTGCCTTTATGCCATCTGCTGGTATTGAATTTGTGACTGAAATCGGTGCTCACCTCCCGGACTATGTTCACTCTGGCTTGGAGATGCATACCAACATCTATCATGAGAGTGGCATGAGAGCTAAAATTGCCATGACCCGCAATCAGATCAAGCTCAGCATCCCTACTCCTGAAAGCCCAGTTAAGCTTCTCAGTGTGAGGTAAAACGTTTCTTCATGACATTTGCATCTGTATCTGGATTTATGTAAAAGTATCTTGTGATCTTGTCTATTTAAGCTCTATATGAATAAATGTAATAAAACATAGAAATAAATCCCAAGCATAAAACTAAACATGAATAATAGTATAATTCCAGTATTATAAGTACAGTATTTTAAATATAGAATTACCTTATTATTATTGTTATTATTATTATTATTATTATTATTATTATTATTATTTATAACACAGTACTTGTTTTGTAATTTGTACAGCAATTCCATGGTGTCTGTTGCTGGTGATAAAACACAACCCATTCCTGCTATAACAGACCATACTGATGTGAATGAATGCACACCTCTCTTCTCTGGGGTGAAATTGTGCAACGCTCGCCAGTACTCAGATGCCACGCTAAACGATGCCTCACCATACTTCCCACTTTCTGGTGACAGCAAGTAAGCAACTCTCCTCCTCCATGTCTCTCTCTCTCTCTCTACTTATCTCTCACCTTCTCTTTGAGTGTGTACAGTATGTGTAAACTCTCAACTAGTTCCTCCTGTTTTTAGATTTGCTATTGAGCTGCACCCAACAGCTGATGTCTCTGAGTACACCGCCACTCTTAACTACGCACATGAGGAGAACACTGACAAAGTCACATTTGATGTAAAAGCTGAAGGTATGTCACAATATCTATTTGAATGAGTCAGAATACAGTATGTCTAAATCTGCCTGAACGTACAGTAAGCGTCAATCTCTAATTGAAACATCTCTACTAATCCCAGGAACAACCTTTGAGGCTACATCCAAAGTCATGTTTAATAGGAAGGAGTATACTCTTTCTGCTGAATTCCAAATCCCTGACTATGATATTGAAGCTGGGATTCGAATTGGGGCTGCTGACCCAAGCAAAGGCACACATTCCATCCAGATTGACTTTATCAACAAGAATATCCCTCAGGCATCTCTGATTGGCCTGGCAAAGTATGTATTTATACAACTACTGTATATACAAGTATGCAACTTACAGGCATTCCTGCTTAAAACATATTTACACTGTGAAACACACGCATCATCTCAAACTGTTATCCTCTCTTCCAGGATCGAGGCAATGAAAAACATTCTGGTGCAGGTTCAGTTGCTTGTCCCATCTCTTGAGGCTGATGCAAAAGTGACAGCTAGTCTGAAGCGTGTAGAGGAAATGACATTGGAACTTGAAAGTGACATCAAGTTCCTTGACACATCATCTGTGCAGAAACTGGTCCTAAAATATGGTATGTTTTTACAAACAACTAGAATAGTACCAGTACTACTACGACTGCTACTACTATTACTACTAGTACTACAAATAATAGGATTAAATATCAATGATATCCCAAACTCTGAATTATTATCATGATTTAGCTAATCATAATACTGTATACTCTATATATTATTGCTAAAGTCTTCCAGGAAATCTGATGTGAGATGAGCTAATGAACCTGCTATTTTTATTTTTTAGACGATGAGAAAGTTGAAGCTCATATTAAGTCAAATGTCAGCGCTAAGACCCAGAATATCGTTTCCAAACTTGATGCCATCAAGGCAGATATCAGAGAACTCTTGAATCAGCATATTGGACAGACTAAAACAAAGGTCTGTGATGTATTGGCCTCGTCAATTGCGGTAAGGTGCTAAAAACTATTACTTCTCCTAAAAGAACTAAACTGTGTACTTGGTGACATTTAATTATTCTATATATATTTTTTTATGTAGTGCCATGATAAATGGCAAGTTTTATTACCATCTAAATGAGGGAAACAGCATTTCTTTCATAACTAGAACCTTGAATCCAAAAATCACAATCACATTTATAGTCCTGAAGACTACTTTGACTACATTTCTCAGCTTTCTGTCATTTATAGTTACTTTCTTGTGAATAAAATACATCATGATAGAACAGTTGTATTTTCAGTACAAATATAGTCAACAAGGAACGATGAGCGGGCCCAAGCACCTTGCGCCATCATCCCGCCCACAGGGGCACATGAAAGACAGTGGCACAGTGGGTGCACGCATTTAAGTCACTCCATATGATGTCACTCAATGTGATGTCACACAGAAAGTTATTAAACACTTTTTGTGCATAAGTTTAAGGCATCGTCACGGCCAACTCGTTTGAGATATCAAAAATCCCTCTGTAATTTTGCATTCTCAATGTCTTGAGATCACATAGGCCCAGTTTGGTGGCGATCATATAAATACCCTTAGACTTCCTGTGGAGTAGAACCTATGACATGAAATGCATGCAAGTTGTTCAGCTCAATGAGATGCAAGTCTGTATGAGTTATACAGCAAAAATTTTTTGTGTGAGGGCCCCTCTTTTTCTCCAAAGGATCTTTTTTCCAGCATCCGGTGCTTTTTGGAGGTCTTAACATGCTCAAAACATCATAAAAATCAACACACCGATTGAAATTTAATGTCATTAAGACACACCTGGCGGCTGAAAAAAATCCTTAGAAGAACAACAGTACCCTCAAACACTATGACAATATGATATCATAATGCTTGGGCCCTAATTAAATAACTGAATAATAATTAAGTACCTAGTGGGTTTCAGGGTTAGGGTTAGATCTATTTATAAAGTGTCAATTATGTGCTAATTATGTTTGTAAATGTATAACATTTTAATTGGAGTAAAATAAATTTAATAACCCAGAGAATAAATGCTGCTTAAAATCTAAAGAAAAAAATCCTAATTTCTTTCTGCTTTTTACAGACCACAAATTTATATCTTGAAGCTTCCAAGATCCCATATCTGGAAAACCTAAGGGTTCCTTCTCTCCCTGAGTTTGAGGTGCCTGAGACACTGTTTTTAAATACGTGAGTGAACCCCACATTTGTTAAAAAACATATTATAGTGTCTTTTGTGTTTATTACAAAACCCACAAAAACAGTGCAAAATAAAAATAACAGAAGTTAGATGCTAATATTTGTTACATGCTTTGTTTTGTTTTTTCATTATTTTTCATTCATTAGTGAGGCAGATGCAAAGTACCACTTTGGAAAACATTATCACACCATCAGCATCCCTGTACCTCTTGGTGGCAAGTCAACCAAGGATCTGAACTTTCCTCCTACTCTCACCACACCAAACCTGGATTTGCCTCAGCTTGGTCTAAATATTGCTTCTATAAAAGTTCCATTGCCTGAATTGTTTATTCCTAAAACCCTAACTTTGACTCTGCCCACCATTGGAAAGGCAGAAGTGGCTGGTAAGCTAAGCAGCAACCTCTATAACTTGGAGACAAACGTGTCTGCTGGCAGAGATTCTGATGAACATTCAAAGTATTCTGCTAGAGTTATTGTAACTGGATCTGGCCCTGTAGATGTCCTCTCCTTTAAAGTTGAAGGTAAGTACTAAATAACTGTTTCTTCTAGTTGTCACTATTGGCTATTTGACACCTGAGCTAGATTGGTTAATAAAAAGTGGTCTAGGAAAAAGTGCAATATAACTAATTTAATTATTTGGCTTCTGCACAGGATCTACCTTGGTTAGTGGCACAATGACTGATACTCTAAGGCTAGAGATGAGCACTGCTGTCAATCACAAGCTCATTCATGCTAGTATCAACATTGCTGAAGAAATGCAACTAATGAAGGAAATGAGTATAAAATCAACCAGCAAGCTTGAAGCCACGAGTCCATTCAATGTAAAACTTTCTCTGGAACATTCAGGCCAAGTGGAAGTCAAACCAGTAGGGCTATTTGGAAATAACAACTTACAAGGATCCTTTGTGACTGGTCCTATTGATGGTGATGTCATCCTCAAACAATCACTTGCTCTCATTCCATTTAATCCAGAGGCGAGAATCGATTCAACGTTAGAAATTAATTCACGTCTTTTACAGGCTCAAAACAAACTTGCAGCAAGCTTTGTTGATGGAGAGCTATCAGTTGTATCAAACTCAGCTGTATTTGAGGATATGCTGACACACAGAGCTGAAGTTACTCTGACAAGTTCGAAGTATGCTTTTAAATCAGACACTCAGTCATTGGATCTGGGGCTGAACATCCACAACACTGCGGAAGCAAACTTTGGTGGTGAAGACATCAGCATTAAACTTGAAACAACAAGCAGTCAATCTGAAAACCATATTAACTCCCTGTTCATTGCAACTGCTAATGTTAATGGTCTGGTTGTAAACAGTAATGCTTCTTTGAAGCTAGCTGAACACACAGCTACTCACAAAGCCAGTCTGACCCTGGATAAAAATGGCCTGGTTACCAGTGGCACCACGTCAGTGAACAGCCTGCTTACGCTTATGAATACCTTTAGTGGTATCCTTCATACTTCAAAATTTTCACTATCCACCAAAACAAATGGAGAATGTAATGGCATGGCTATTGACAACACCAATGAAATATCTGCCACAATGCTTTCCATAGATTTAACTTCAAAATCTCGAGTCGACCTTGCCCGGAATATATGGTACATATATGACATCTCGGTTCAGGCAGAACCTTACACTGCAACTGCTGGCATGACAAGTCATTTAAAGCTTGATTTTGTTACAGAGCTGAAAAACACCTGTGAAATCAAACTTGCAGGTCTGACTGGAAATGCTAAGTGTAGTACATCTGGAAAACTCCTTGGAGCTCATCTAAGCGACAACACTGAAATAGAGATTGTAGGACTTGGTGTAAGGATCAACAATGATGCACGCTTTAATTCCAAACTTGTTCGCTTCTCCACTTCCATTCAAGCCACTGCTGCTCCATTTGCCATTAATTTGCATGCCCTTGCCAATGGGGATGGGGAGTTTTATTGGTATGGAAAACATAGTTCACAGGTATACACCAAAGTTCTTCTGAAGGCCGAGCCACTTGCTCTTGCCCATTCTCATGAAAGTAGGTTCTCAACTACACATGAGTTGGACAACAATGTCATTTTTGAGGCCAACGTTGATAAGAAGGTTGACACTCAACTGTCATTGTCTGAGCAATCAGCATCAGTAACACTAAAGTCTAAAATAAACAACCATGTCTTCAACCAAGAACTTAGAGCTTATAACAACCATGAGAGGATTGGAATGGAAGTGTCTGGAGCAGTCAATTACAAAGAAAGCCAAGAGTTCTCTATCTCAGCTTTGCTGCAGTACGACAAGAACACAGACAGTCATGTTATCAACTTGCCGCTTTTGGAAAGTCTACCTGCAGTCATCGAGAACATCAAAATCACATCTGTGACTCTTATTGAGGCATTGCAGGATTTTATAAAAAGAGACGAATTTATTGCCAAGATTCAGACCCTTCTACAGCACTTTGCTGATTCTGTAACTGAGTTTCATTTTGAAGAGAAATTTGACAAGCTTAAAAATAGCCTGATTGCATATGCTCAGAAGCTTTCAGTTACCCCAGAGGAACTGGAGGCTGTTGTGCGTAAACTGAGGACTATCGCACAGAGGGCGGTAGCTGAGTTAAGTACTCGTGTCAGTGACATACAGGAATTGATTGTAAGTGGTGACCTGTCTGACACAATTTTGCAGAAGGTAACTTCCCTCAGTGAAGAATATGACATGAGGGGCATGCTCCTTGCTGTCATTGAAGCCATTGAAAATGTGATTGAACAGATTGATATGACTAAACTGGAACACAGCAGCATTACTGCATACTATGATGTTGAAAAATTAAATGCCATTAAATTGCATCTGCAGCAGTATGTGACAGACCTGAAGAATATGGTCACAAATTTTGATAAGGCTCAGTTTGTGGACCAAATGCAAAACATCATTGAAACTACTGAGATGTACACACAACATCTGCTCACCAAATTTCCCAGGGAAGAAATCAGCAAGATTGCTAATGCACTAAAGGAGCTAATCACTGAACTGGACATTGTTGGCGAGTATAAAGTTATCTACAGCACCTTTAGAGAATTTGTCATAAAATATGAGCTTGACAAGAGAGCTGGGGAATTTTTGGATAAGCTTCTGGAACTCATCAAACTGTTCAAAATTGATGAAACAATCCAAATCCTTGGTAGTACCCTGAAATCAATTCAGATTCCCTTCCCACACATGCTTGATAATACCCTCACCTACTTGAAGACAACAGACATAAAGCAGATGATTGATGATTTGAATCAGTTACTTGAGGGTTTTGTTAAATCACTGAAGTCATTTGAATACAATACATTTGTAGATGAGGCTAATCAAAAGATTAATGAGTATACAGCAAAATTGAACAAACTTATTCTATCACTTGACCTTCCCCAGAAATTTGAGGCAACCAGAGATTTAATTAATTATGCCCTGTCAATCATGTCTAATTTCGTGAAAGAGCTAGGATCAGACAAAATCTCAGATGTCATAAAAACATTGAAAGATCTCACTGACACTGTTGTCCTTAATGACCTTAAGAAATTTGTTGCGAAGTTCAAGCAGGACATTATTCAAATGGATATTAGAAAAGAACTGACACTAGCTTTGCAGCAAGTGAAGGATATCTATAGCAAGGTTTTGGCTATACTCACTAATGCACTTAATGACTATTTTGAGGTGGCCAGAAAACTCTTTGATCAACCAATTGTCGCTGAGCTGAAGCAAATCAGTGACAATGTTTTGAAAGCCCTCAAGACATCTGAATATGAGATACCGTCTTTCACTGTCCCATTTACTGACTTGGTTCTTCCTTCCCTGAAATTCAGTTTGCAGCAACTTCTGGAGGCTGAGATCCCTGTAGAGTTTAACATTCCAGGGTTTACCATCCTGGGATCATACACTGTCCCAGAAATGACCATCAATTTTGATGATATCAAGGAATTTCTCGCAGACCTTGCTGAGTTCATCATCAACTATAATATTGAGAAATTTCATAATTGTAATGCCATAGAAAAACTCACAATGTACCTGCCTGACCTGTCTGCTGTCAGCCTTCCAGCGATTACTTTACCACAGATTTCCTTGCCTGCCATTCCTAAATTAAATGATAAGCATATCCTCAACATCCCTCTTCAGATTCCTGAGATCAAGCTGCCAAAAATCCCCAATACATTGATTTTGCCTGCATTTGGAAAGCTCCATGGCAAGATCAGTGTTAATTGCCCCATTTACACACTTAGCACTGATTTAGAAGTACGAAATTCCACTGACAGTGAGCAAAAGCATCACTTTATAGCACTTATTAGTTCTGTGGGGCAATCTTCAAGCTTTGATATTCTAAACTATAATCTAGATGGCACTTTGCGCATCGGTCTACCAAAAATGAGCCGTGTGGTTATAGCTGATACTCTGAAGTTCATACATAGTGCCCTTAATGTTGAACACCAGGCCTCAGTAACATTATATGGCCTCTCTGCCCAGGGCAATGCCATAACAACTCTGAGGGTGACTACCGCAGTCTACACAGCAGACATCACAAACAAAGCATTCTTTGCAGTGGAAGGTGGAATGACAGCATCTTCTGATACAACCTACAAGCATCGATTGATGAATCCCATCCTAGACTTGACAAGTGTGGCTGCTGTGACCCAGTCAGCAGTTATTTTGCAGAAGGATGGCACCATTCAGCTAACAGTTGAAAATTCAGTTACAGACACGTTTGTTCTTTCTGGATATGTTCTTGATGAATTCACCCACAAGAGTAAACTGGTCTGCTCTCTTGCACCACAACATGTTAAATTTACCTTTACTGGAGACACAGATTGTGCCACCCTAAAGATTAAAAAGACAATGAATGTTGAGGCAGTTGCATTTAGCCATATTAACTTCAGTGGTAGAATTGAGACTCAATCTCCATTCATTAAAAATAGTAGAATGTTGGCATCTGGAATAGCTCAGCTTGGTAGCATGAAGGTTGAAGTGGAAGCAACACATGAGACAGAACTTATGGGAGCTGTAAGCGGTACTCTATCCAACGAAGTTCGCATCAAGGTTTGTCCTACTGAAATCATTGTTGATATCCAGAACAAGGGCAATACCAAAGTGATTCTCGAAGAGTACTTTTCCACCAAAATTGATCTTCAGAATGATTATGCTTTAATTATCAACTCCAAGAAGCAGCATGTTAAGACTGCAGCACTTCTGCGCATAAGCCAGAACAAATTCAGCTATAACTTCACAATTGAAAACAATAATGCTGAGACTGGAATTTATTCTGCGGTAAATGGTGAGACTGACCTGAAGTTTCTCAATGTTCCCATTAGCGTTCCAGAAATTTTTATTCCAGTCATTGATTTAACAATCCCAGCGATCAACGACTTCAACTTATATGAGACTTGCTGCCTTAAGTATCTGCAAACCATTAAACCAGCTATTGATGTAAATGCCAAAATAGTCTACCAAAAGAACAGGTTGGCACAAATCTTTGATCTTGGTTTCATTAGTGTTCCTGCTGCAGGAAACTTAATCTCTGAGATGTCTTTTAAGTCTTCTATTTTAACCCTAAATACCAATGCTGGAATATATGGAGAAAAAGATCTTGTTATCCGCATTGCTGCTACATCTACCTCTCTGTTTGAAGAACTGAAGGCTAAACTTGAGGGTACAAGCAGCCTCACCTTAAAGAGAGGACTGAAACTTGCTAATGCATTGTCTCTGAAGAATGCTTACATTGAAGGAACCCATAACAGCACTTTCACAGTGAATACAGAAAATTTGGATGCCACGGTAGCAGTGACCACGGCTGCTAATGTGAATCTGCCGATCCTTACCACTGAAGTTAACCATAAGCTGCTTGTAGATACCAAAGTTCATCCAAATGCGATATCTACACTAACGATCAAACATAAATATGACCTTCCAATTATCAGGACTGCAGGTAGTGGTGCTGCTGAACACACTTTGAAAATAGACGTTCCCTTCATTTCTATCGAGTCCACCACAAAGGGGATGATCGATGGGACATTTATGGAAACTGGCACTGTGAAGGGCAGTTTGGATAATGAGGCAAACATATACATGACTGGTGAAGGACTGCGTTCCAAAGTGAAAACTATTGGGAATATAAATGTTAATCATGACACTTTCAAAGTAGAGTTTGATATCAATGAAGACTTTGACATGGAGTCAGCACCTAGCCGTGTATACACTGTCTTGAATATAATTTCCAACAATGAAGTGAATATTGCCACCTTCAACACAAAGGGTAAACATGCCACCAAAGCCATTGTTAACTTGGCTCCACTGAGCTCCCTTTCTGCCGATGTAGAAGTTGACCTGTCTCAGCCAACCTCTTTTGGTGATTTCACCATCCAAGAGAAGACCGTTGTTGATGTGACTCTCTCCAAGCAGAAGATTTCCTATAGGTCAAAAATGGTTTCTCCAGTATATACAACAAATACTGTGATTGAGATGGAAGGTGACGCCCCAGTCTTCAAAATTGTTTTCAAGTCCTCATCCAAATCTCCAGTTGAACTCCTGAAATATGATCTTGATAGTAAGTATTTTGCTATTTGTTAATGATTACAATGCATTTCATATGCTGCATGGTATTGCTTAATACTCCATATCAAAGTATTTCCAAAATTATAACATGTTGAACATTTTTAGAAAAATACATTTTTAAAAAGAGGAAAATATCTGGAGTACTTTTATGTAATTAATCTCTATTTTGTGCTTTGATCTGCAATAGGCTATGTCAGGACTGAAGTGGAAAATGAAATCCTGAATGCAAGAGCTAAGGCTTTCCTTGAACATGATGCTTTCACGATAGACTTTAACAGTGTTTTTACTCCAAGGTAAAATAGTGTCTAAAAACTAAATGTTCAATTGCTACTCTATATTTACAAGTAACAGTTTACGTAATTATAGCATGTATTATGTTCAATAATATTTCAGTGTTCCCAGCCATATCCTCAATGTTGACATCACAAGTCCAACTTATACTGATGTAAACCTTCGCTACGCTGCTCAGATAGAGGGCATGAATGTCTCAATTTCCTCACCATCTGCCGGCTTCCTTGGTTTTCAGCTTCAGGGCAAGAGTCCATCTCAGTTGATGTCACGTTTCTATGGCCATTATGCCGTTAGTAACCTTTTACGTCCTTCTACTGTTTATTTATTCATGCTTTTTTATTTTTAGTTGTTTTTTTATTAATTGTTGATTTCTTTTACAGTCTGCACCTGACAATGAAATTGACATCCTGAGTGTAAATGTTGTTGCAAATGGAGATCGAAAAATACATTTCCAGGCTGACTGCAACCTGGAAGCACCCAGAGAGATGATCCTGGGCGTGTACCAGAGATGGACTCCCATCGCCTCTACTGTTATCAATTTTGCAGAAAAGTCTGGTATTCTTGAAGCCATTAATGGAATGAAGACAGCTCTTGTCACTGCCCTAAATGAAGCCTACACTGTTTCAAACAATTACACCCCCGATGTTAGCCGGCTTTCTGTTTTATTCAAAAATGTTGTTGGTCAGCACCAGAAAGCCATCCAGCAACTACTTAATTCTGCTGTCACCTTCCTGAGGGAGACCCAGATTAAGCTGCCTGGTATGAAGGAAGCTACAGTGCCTGAGATCTGCAAGCAAATCATAAGCCGCATTGCTGAAGCGTTTGAAGACGTGATTCAAACTGTTAAAACCATAATTGGAGATGAGAACTTTGGTTATTTGGAAAATTCCCTGATCCACAGTGTGAATATGATTAAGCAGCTGGAGAGCCTTGATGCGATTCTCGAGAAACTGGATGAAATCCTCCAAACGTGTGTTGACAAAACACAGAGATTTATTGACACGATCCAATCTGATGTCCTCGATGATGTTGCTGCAGTAATCAACGCATTATACACTAATGCCATTAGAAGCCTTAACAGCTTGGTTGTAGGTGTTAATAGATTGCTGAACATCGATACCTTGAAAGAAATAGTTAACATTTACATGGAACTGATGTTAATTATAGTGAAGGAGTTTCAAAATAAGCTCTATGAAGTTTTTCCAGCATTTCCAGGAGTCCTAGTTAATGTTCACAATGGAAGGCTAAAAATGGACATTTCTTTACCTTTCTATAAATAGTCACAAAAAAATACAACTTACCAAGCACATGAAACACTACCAACTGCTGTTGAGACTAAACAAATAAATATAATTTCAACATGCATTGAAAGCAGTCAGGACTATCTTGCATACATTATTAATACCCCAGCGCATTATTCTTTTTGTGTGAACTAAAAGCAATAAAACTATGCAACATTTAATTTTTATTATATATTTTTTATTACAGCTTATTTTCTGTTCCTTACAGTTACCACACTATGAACATGATTAAAATGCTCATTATTCAAAGTGTGTTGGTATTTATTTATTAATTTTTTTAAAGATAACAAAAATTATACTTATGGGACTTAAACAGTTTATAAAATGTTTGGTTTCAACTTGTAAGATCAACAAGACATGAAGGCCTCACAATTAGCACCTCATCATCTCAACTTCGAGCTGAGTATACAGTCAGATTAGAATTCCATTGTTTTTTAAAAATACAGCATAAAGTGATTGTAATTTTGTTGTACATTGTCTGAAGCGGGCAGCATGGTGGCTTAGTGGTTCGCGCTGTCACTTTGCACCTCCAGGGTCTGGGTTCAATTCCCGCCTTTGTGTGCATGGAGTTTGCATGTTCTCCATGTGCTTGTTGGGTTTCCTCCCTTACCCTGTACAGAATTAAGTGGTATTGATGATGTGTGAGTGGGATTGTCTGAAGCTGCAGTATAGTATTTATGGTTATGAAATTAAAACAGTGACTGCGGATAGGCCTGGAAACTTTATGCGACAGAAAAAACATGAGCACTACCCAGCCAAAGAAAATAGTGGCCATTTGGATTGAAATAAGCAAATAAGTAAGCCTTTAATTGGCTCTTTAACTGGTTATTTTAAACATATGATAATGTAAGTAGCTTCTTACTGTGTCTGAAGAGGTATCCATATAGTAATCACAATGACTTAATTACTGTATTTAATCATCATTAATGATTTACTGTACCTGCCTTTTCTGTTCCTTTTCAGTTGACTTCCTGCCTATGTGAAAAGAATTAAAAGAATAGGGTCTAAACAACTGTGTGGCAAATAACCACTTGCTAGGTAAACTAATTGAAAAAGGTATAAATTTGTTAGGGTACGATTGGACTTTGAAGCAATGGAAAAAGGTCATGTGGTCTGATGAATCCAGACCATATTCCTGAGCGATGGGTGTGTCAAGGTAAGAAGCAAAGTACATGAAGCGATGCACCCTTAGTGGCAACTGTACAAGCCTCTGGAGGCAGTGTTATGATCTGGTGTTGCTTCAGTTGGTCAGGTACTGTACATGGGTAACTTAAAAGAAGGTTGACATTCCTTTTGTCAACGCATACAGTACAGTAGGTGGCACCAGGGAGAGTCTTGTGGATGCCGTAGACCAGTTTCTGAAATGACAATTGTTGATAGGAGGAATGACATTGTGGATATCTAAATCTTTCATTTTGACTAGGAAGAATTAAATGATGGATATTTGTAATACATATCCAAAGTAGAATTTTTTTTTATGTGTAAATTCTTTATTCCATATCCACATTTTGGCATATTAGACAAATGATAAAAAATGAAAGAGTAAAATATTTGAATGAAGGTAGTGTATCGAACTAAATGATTCATGACTCAAAAGAATCGGTTCAGCACAATTACAGGCAGCCATTTTTTCTTGCTTTTACACAGACACATTTAGACCTTTATTAATA
>JAQMYG010000020.1:10539840-10558230 GCA_030014215.1 Clariallabes teugelsi
CCCCGCCTCGTGCCCTAAGCCTCCTGGGATAGGCTCCAGGTCCCCGCGACACTGAATACAGGATAAAGCGGTATAGAAGATGAGTGAATGAGTGAGAAATGAGCTCAGGGATAAGTTGCTGAAAATTAACGCAGGAAAAAAAAAGCATGGCAAAAAGACAGAATCAACTTCCCTGTGGGATGACAAATAGATTATTTTATTGCTACATGATAGTAAATTATAACAGTACTAAACCATACTAATGTAATATAGTATACAGTCTGCTGAGTAGGTTTTTTTTTATGTGCACATAGATACATATACAGTTATACAGTATATGCTTCAGGACTTAAAGTACCCTTTATGATATTTAAATGGTATCCCTATGTTTTGTCCAAAAGACAGTTGTCAAAAGCTTCCTATAACAATAACTTGATTCCGCTTATCATAATTAAAACATAAAAGTATTTTAAAAGTATTTAAACATAAGTACTCAAGCTTTTATCACACACACAAAGGTAAAAATGAAACAAAAGAAATTAAATTTAACTCACTTTGATGCAAAAACATTGCTATTTCTCACAGCTTGAAGAATGCTTGAAATGCTTGTGATAATGTGCTTTAAATGAAGAATAACTCTTCTGTGTTGTAAATAAAGTTCAAACGAAAGCACACTTTTAAACACCCTTTAGAGTTTCTTACTGCAATTTTGTGTACACTAGAATGAACACTTATTTTAATTTTAGTGTTTGAATGCATTTGAGTTCTAATGAGCATATAATTGTATCCTACCACAAACAAAATGAACATTTGCACATTTCTTATTTGTATAAATGGTAAAAAAAAAAAAAAAAGGCAGAATTACAATAAGTTATTTCAATAATGTCATAGAGTCAGTTTGAAGTCAGTTGACTGCTTTCTTTCGTTCTTTCCTTTTCTTTTCTTCTTCTTCTTCCTCTTCTTTTATTTTATAAGCCCTCTTCCAAAAGATTCCTCATCCTAAATGGCTTCATATGGTGACTACATACAAAAAGACACAAGAAACAAAGTTCTTGTTAAACCTATGTATAAACCTATATCTCTCTAGAAAACTGCAATTTAAAATTCAAACACAGTACAGTACTGTATATGTTACCAACAAGTAAACTACTATTCAGATACAAAAACAAAAGAAATGATTTGGCTAACATGATTTCTTTTAATCACTTTGTCTGCTTGCCATAAATTGGGTTTTTTTATTTTTTGAGTATATTCGATGTACATGTGTGAGTTTGGCAGATTCCAAATGGAAAATCATGCATAAAACATACATGTTTAAATGTATATAAAATCCCTTTTCCTCAGTTCAGAAACAAGGATGGTAGCTAGTAAGTCAAGGTAGATTAATAACTTCATTTAAAAACTAAATTTCTTTAATACATAATTATGAGAAAGAAACACACATTTTCATCGCCTCTTGATTGAACCTGCAGCTTTATGGAAGCTTCGGCTTGTTCAAAATAGAGAAGGCTATCTAAGGAAAGAACCAAAGTTACTCTGACTACCTGTTAATTCCTGCTTTAACCATCTTGTGGTATGATATGTACTGTAAATCTGTAAATGGATTGGCTCTTTGGCATTTTGCATCTTAGTGAAAACAGGAGAGTCTTTGGAGTCTATCTAATCTTTAGTATCTAATTATAGTAGTTCAGTATGCTAATGAAAATAATCATCAATATACACTTATCAGACATAACATTAACACCACTGATTATCAATTATATACCAGTAAACTGGTGACAGGATCATGGACACCCAAGACTCATTTATGCCTATGGGGACCAAAGGCCAATCTGTCTGGTCCAATCATACAGAAAAGTCAATGCAGCACAAATTGCAAAAAACAATTAAAGCTGGATATGATAGAAAGGTATTAGAACACTCGGTGCATCATATTTTGCCACATTTGGGTCTAAGCAGGCAAAGAGTTCAAGGTTGTGGATCTGGCCTCTAAATTCCCTAGATCTTAGTACAAGTACGATCCATGGAGGACCCACATTGCAACCTAAATGTCTTGGTGCCAGACACCACAGCACAACCCCGGAGGTCTTGTGGAGTCATGCCTTGAAGGGTCAGAACTGTTTTGTTTGGCACAAGGGCAACCTATACATTATTGGGCATAATATGTTAAAGGTTTCATGTTATGACTGATTGGTGTATGCAGTAAGTGAAATTGATTTTACATATTCATTCTGAAGTTATGTGGTTTTGGAAAACTTTTGCTGCCTTCTCCAGTTTATAGTAGAATTAATAATAATATCAATAATGATATTATTTATAACATTCTTTCCTTTTTTTGCTCCCTTCACACAGGAAATTGTGCGGGGCAGTTTTATAGGACATGGTGACTACATTGCATCAGCAATCGCTGAAATGACCAAGCTTTCTGTTACCAGCTCCAACTCACTCAGGAGGACTAGTCCATCACTTCGGAAACGAGCAAAGTCCTTGGGAGGCCTTGGTGAGCTCATCGAGGGGGAAACATATCAATATCAGGAACTTAATGATAATAGACAGAAAAATAGCCAGTCTGTAAAGGACTGGGTGCAACAGGTCTATAATGAGAGCGGAGGTCCTCGACCAGGTGCCAAAAATAGTGCCACTTTCCAACCTAATGGGCTGCCCCCAAGAGCCAGGTCTATAATTGAAGTCAGTTTGGCATCTACGGAGAGGCCACGGCTCATGCCAAGGGACATTTTAGGTTTAACAGGAGTAGGTGAAGAAGGCAAATATGCTCACAGCGAGAGACCTTATGATCCTAGCATGGCTCAGAGAGTCAGTAAGACTAACCAAAGACCCATGTCCTGCCTCTACAATACTCCTACAATAAGTCAAGAGTCAAAGATCAAACCAAGGACAAATTCTCTGATGACACCTAGGAGGCCATGTTCGACTTTTAACTTGAAGGTAAGATTGTAAGTTGATGTCAAATTTAAAGTAGCAGTAAGTGAATCAGAATGTAGAAATAAAAATCATATAGTTTTTTCACTTAGTCTTTGTTGTTGGTTTTTGAGCGTTATATGAAGCTATCACTTCTCTCTTGTTTTATTATAGACAAACTCTGGAGGTTCTCCAGCAATCTCAAAACCCAATGGGACAAGCAGTCCGAAATCCACATATGACACCCACTCTCACCCACAGTCTTCCAGCGATACAACAGTCATATCTTCAATTAATGCCCCAGTCCCCTCTATACAGGACAGTCCTTCCCAGCCTCGGCCCTCACCTACAGGCTCCCCGGCCACTTACGTCCCTGGGGCTTGCTCTCCCACTCTAAGGACTGCAGAGCAATCACCCATAATTTGTGAGCAGCCTGCGGTCACTCATGCACAGTTCAAGGCTGCTCTGCAAATGGTGGTGGACAAAGGGGATCCCCGTACCTATTTGGAGAACTTTGTGAAAATCGGTGAAGGCTCAACCGGAGTTGTCTGTATAGCACGTGAAAAACATAGCGGCAAACAGGTAGCAGTGAAGATGATGGATCTGAGGAGACAGCAAAGGAGAGAGCTCCTCTTTAATGAAGTATGTCATTATTCTTTCCTCACTCTAATATGAAGAATGTGACAAATGCTTCTTTTTAATTACATGTCATGTTTTTAATTACAGTGCTAACTGGCTTTGTCCTGTGAACATGATGTGAATGCAATGAAATTGTTTGTTGAGAAATGTTAAATGTTGAGAGATGATAACTTTACATTTCATGAATTAGCTTTTAATATTTTTGAAAATTTTATTTTTTAGGTGGTTATCATGAGAGACTACAGGCATAAGAATGTGGTTGAGATGTACAAGAGTGCTCTAGTGGAGGAGGAACTTTGGGTCATAATGGAGTACTTGCAGGGTGGCGCTTTAACTAACATAGTATCTGAAACTAGGTGAGAGACAAATAAAATGATGGATAGTATTTTAAGAGCTTTGGGTCCACACAGACGTGAAGAAATGCCTGCTATAAGATTATGGCCTACTACCCTACGACGGAGTATTACGGAGTATACTAAAAAAAAAAAAGACTTGGAAGGGGAGGGGCAGGGAATTTCAGAGTTTAAAAATCGAAAGTTTCGAGATGAAAACTCGAAAATTTTGAGAAAAAAAACGTACAATTTTCAAGAAAAAAGTTGAAAGTTTCGAGAAAAAAACAAAAGAAAATTCGGGAGAAAAAATTTATGCAACCAGCGATAACCTTGCATCTGTCCATTGCTTTGTAGTTCCTGATAAACAAAGGCAATCACCTCATCCAAGTCAGTATGGTGTTTTCTTCAAAATAGGTTCAACTTACAGCAATGTCTTTTCAAAGTCCAGATGCTTATGATGATCTGGTGATTCTGGCCTAAAATAACAAGTATTTCCGTGTTACTCAAGCCAAGGGAAAAGTAAAGTTTGATTAGATCTTCCACCTCAGGCATAATGCAAAACAAGTGATGTCTGCCTAACCTTGTAAAGTGTATATGCGGTTTCCTTCCTTGATAGAAAAAACCCCACAGATTTTCGAGTTTGAAACACAAAACTTTTGAGTTTACATCTCGAAACCTCTGAGTTTACATCTCGAAATTTTCGAGTTTTCATCTTGAAACTTTCGGGTTTTAAACTCGGAAATTCCCTGCCCCTCCCCTTCCAAGTCTTTTTTTTTGGCCTAACACTCCGTCATATTACTACTGTACATAGAAGCATGAATATTGTTTGCATGATGGACCGTTTCAGGAAAATCAGTCACATTGATGTTATAGTGTGCTTATTTCTTGTATACTGTATGTGCATATCATAAAAAAATATATCCAGCAATCCGTATCCACAGATCTAAAACTGACACTGGTGCAGAAATTGACTGTTTTTGCATGCACAAAATTATTTACAGAGAAAATTAGCCTAGTGAATGTATTTAAATAATACCAGGAACTTTTCTCAACTTAGTATAATTGTGTCATTGAAACAATGACAGTGTCACTGCTATTCTAAGAACTGTCCATCAGATGAATAATATCCGATCAGCAGTGAAACAGAAATACTACCGTCAGTAATTGCACCTGTGTGGGATGTGTAGCTCATAAAATATGCAGTGAGCACCACCAGTCGAGTAGCCGATATAAATAAAATAGACTGGGTTTAATTGCTGTATTAAGGTGCAGCTTGGTGTAGAATACAGTACAAATAAACCTGTTTACTTGTCCAGGACATTATTAAAAAAATGTTTTAGAACTGAATGTACTCTAGAATTAATCACATTTGTGCTCAGAGAAAATGATAGTATTTGTTCGTAGTATTGAAGGCTATGTAAGGTATTTTAAATATATAGTAATGCCTTATCAGTTCCATGGCTTGATTCCTATTGGCTTTGAAAAGACTGCAATTTGAAGCCCTTGTTACTCAAACTGGACTAAGCAGAAAAACAAGATTACAACAGTACATACAGTAGATTAACTTAGCTACTCACACCCATTCATCTTCACATTACTTTACACTCCCCTGAGGACAGTATTAGGGAGAAGTTTTGTATTTTATGGTGGAGTTACAGTACATGTCCTAGCTAATATATCTGTCGGTCACTGTTTGTGTGTTTGTGGGCGCATGTGTGCGCACTTGTACAATCAGGTTGACAGAGGAGCAGATAGCGACAGTGTGTCACGCTGTCCTACAGGCTCTAGCCTATCTCCACGCACAAGGAGTCATCCACCGAGACATCAAGAGTGACTCCATATTACTAACACTGGATGGGAGAGTAAGTGTAGCTTTTAATGGAAGTTGCTGACAAATGTCTGCACATATCACTGTTTCTTTTCCATCAAAAAATATCAGAAGAATAAACAAGCAAAGTTATATATATATTTTTCTTTTCCGCAAGATAAAGCTATCAGACTTTGGATTCTGTGCTCAGATCAGCAAAGATATTCCAAAGAGGAAGTCCCTAGTTGGAACACCATACTGGATGGCTCCAGAGGTCATCTCCAAAACCCCATATGGCACAGAGGTAAAGAAATTGTACTAACCAATTAGTTTTTGTTTTTTTAAGTTGAAAAAAAAAAAAGGTAAAGTGATTCCTTCATTTGTGCTGTATTATACACTTCCAGTTTATCTTTTCATGCTAATATGTAGGAAACAACTTTTCCCTGTGATCTGGTCATGTTATCAGCACCATGTCTGTCAGTGACTATTATTAAACCAGGGTCTGGAACCTGTGTTTTGACACTGACAGCTAATACCCATCTCTTATCTCCTGAGTTATTTTCTACTCTCTTGGATGAAGAGCTGAGGTTTTGGGGGTGTGGACAGAGGAACTGGTTGCTGGAATTTTCTAGAATTTTCTAGAGCAAAATGACTAAATCCTGCATTAAACGTGTGTGTGTGTATATGTGTATGTAGGTGGATGTGTGGTCTCTGGGCATTATGGTGGTGGAGATGGTGGATGGAGAGCCTCCATATTTCAGTGACACACCAATAGCTGCTATGAAGAGACTGAGAGATGAACCAGCACCTTCTGTGAGAAACACACACAAGGCAAGAACATAACTTGTGATATAAAATATTTTCCTTCATTTACAATATTCATAATATATAGTCAATAAAACTATAGTAGAATGGTCTCTTCAATCTTCACAATACAAGCTGTTGACACTGAAAATAGATATGTAATATTTCCCCATCCACTTATTAAACCATTAATAAAGCACATACTGTAAGATACTCCAATTTACTCTAATGGAAGCTGTTTTTTTTTAATGCTGTCAAGGGATTTCATTATTATGAACCTTTTCCCAATCTTCGACAGATCTCGCCAGTACTGAGGGACTTTTTGGAATCCATGTTGACAAAGGACCCTCTGGAGAGATCAAGTGCCACTGATCTGCTCAAGCACCCTTTTCTGCTGCAAAGTGGCTCCCCTCGGTGTCTAGTGCCTCTTGTGGAGCAGTACCGGAAACGCATGTCTCGCTGCTAAGCAGCACAACAGCACTGCATACAGTACATGAGACAAAAAAAGAACCAAAACAAACACACAAAAAAACAACTATGAACATGCATTTCGTGAATGTGAACTCCTTCTGCTTGTCAGTGTCCTGGCCTCCATGGTCAGTATTTTCAAATGGAATCTGTCTGTGTATGTAACATTTTCACTTTTTTATTATTTCTATTTTTATTTTTCAAACTTGCCAACTAGAGCCATGGAATTGTCTCATGGAAAAACAATAATAAGTTTAATTGTAACAAAAACCATCTGCACATTTAACTTTTCCACTAATGGCCTTTCCCACACAACCCTCTTATTTTTATCCAGGCTTGGGACTGGCACTAAGGATGCCCTGCATCCAGGGCCTAGGTTTGGGGAATCAAACCCGTAGCATGGCATAGCAGGTTTGAAACCAAGCCAAGCCACTGATGCCCTTAATGTCTTACATCAGGGCTTCCTTAAAATACCTGGTGTCCTAACTAAAAATGGCATGTATTAGTACAAACTATTTTGAAACAATGAATACATAATTTACATGATAATATGTCTCTTTGAAACCATGCCCTAGTAATGGGTATATAATTTCATCTGCTCACAGGTTTTTTTTTTTTTTTTTTTTTTTTTTTTTAATTAAAGCACTTATTATAACAACACATTTTGGCAACAACACTATTGTTAATGCATACTTGTTAAATATATACTGTAAATCGTTTTAAATATTATGTAAATTGAAATGGCAAGGAAATGTTCAGTTGAATTTCAAAGTTTAAATGTATTCTACATTATATTTTTTTTCTTTCAGATTTAAAGAAATAATTCAGTGTTAATTCTACGTCATTCCATGCTGAATCAGTATATGGTTCTTGTTAACAGTGTTAGTCTGGAGTCATCATTCCATAAAGTGGTATATTATTAAAACACATGAAATGGTGGTCCTGTGCATGCATAAGTTAATTATTGATAGGAAACATGGCCTGGATATTTAGTACAGAATATTTAGAAGGCCTCTTGGAAACTTTGCGAGATAATACTGTATGTATGTTAATCATTAAATTATTCAACTTTGTAAAGGGGAAAGCAATAGAAATAGAGCATGATTCTGTATATCCTGTACAATTACATAGTTGTGTTGAAATATTAGTAGTTTTTTTTTTATTAAAATGTGACTCTTTACTGCAGATTTTAACTAAATCAATACTGAAGACATAATGACAACTTGTTACAAGTTTGTACTTGTTATACAGTTACAAGTTTGTGCTTATAGCATATAAGTATATTACCAGATCTGCCAATTTGCCATCATAAAAGCACACGCTAAACTGCTAAAAAGCTGTTAGACATTTTTATTTATAATGTTTCATGCATTTAAATCAGCACAGCATGTGTGAGTGCTTTTGTGTGAGATTTTCATGCCAGAGGAACTATGGAATAAGAAGTCATGGCTGACAGTTATATGCTATTTTGAGAGGGGTGTTCAGGCATGGGGTAGGACAGTCTGTACCATGATAGCTGTAAGGGGTGTCAGTGGAATCCATCAGAGGAACCTTTGATAAATTAAGTGGTTTCTGGCATGTCAAGATAAACACTACACAAATATCTGGTTTAAACTGTACTAAAGTCCTGACTGTTTTTGCTATGGCCATCTAAATGCCCAACCAATGTTTATTATTATATACATACATGCACATGAGTGAGCTATAAACATAATCAATTTACAAAAAATGCAAACTGTAAAAATGAAGATTAATAGATCTACCAGTGGAGCTGACAATTGATTGACCAGATGAGACTATGGAAGAGGTGAGAGCTGTCCTAATAAGGACAGTATCACCTAAAGGTCTTTTTCTTGCCCCTCACACCACTTAAAGCCTTGATAAACTTGTCCTATTTTTTCCAATGCCTGCAGACATGTCCTTATTTGGTACTTAGTAATCATTTATAAAGAGAGTGCAGAACCAGTGTACTACAGTTCCTGATCCCGACCAAAGCTTTGAACGCTGTCCACCAATTCTCATAGCGTCTGTGGAAATCAAGAGCTCACAATGGGTGATGCTATTATGGCAGAATTTGGGAAAGCAGCTCCTTTCTTGAGGAAGTCGGATAAAGAACGACTTGAAGCTCAAACTAGACCTTTCGACATCAAAACGGAATGCTTTGTAGTGGATGAAAAAGTGGAATATGTCAAAGGACAAATCGTCAGCAAGGAGGACGGAAAGGCAACTGTGAAGACAGAAGATGGAAGGACGGTAACTGTTAAAGAAACAGATGTTCATCCCCAGAACCCACCTAAATTCGATAAAATCGAAGATATGGCAATGTTCACCTTCCTACATGAGCCTGCAGTGCTGTTTAACCTCAAAGAGCGCTATGCAGCATGGATGATTTATACCTACTCGGGACTGTTTTGTGTAACAGTCAACCCTTATAAATGGCTACCTGTCTATGATGCGGAAGTAGTTGCGGCCTACCGAGGTAAGAAAAGATCTGAAGCTCCTCCACATATCTTTTCAATCTCAGATAATGCTTATCAATACATGCTAACGGACAGGGAAAATCAGTCCATCCTCATCACTGGAGAATCTGGTGCTGGGAAGACTGTTAACACCAAAAGAGTAATCCAGTATTTTGCAAGTATTGCAGCTGCTGGTGGAGCAAGTGGAGGTAAGAAGGACTCTAACAAAGGGACACTGGAAGATCAAATCATCCAGGCCAACCCTGCACTAGAGGCTTTTGGCAATGCCAAAACATTGAGAAACGACAATTCATCTCGCTTCGGAAAGTTCATTCGCATTCATTTTGGAACAAGTGGTAAACTTTCCTCTGCTGACATTGAAACATACCTGCTCGAAAAATCACGTGTGACCTTTCAGCTAAAGGCAGAAAGGAACTATCACATCTTTTACCAGATACTGACTAATGCAAAGCCTGAGCTGCTGGATATGCTGCTGATTACAAACAATCCATATGATTACTCTTACATCTCCCAAGGAGAAGTAACTGTTCCGTCCATTAATGATAGCGAGGAGTTAATGGCCACTGATAATGCCTTTGATGTGCTTGGCTTCACCCCAGATGAAAAGATGGGAGTCTACAAACTCACAGGAGCAATCATGCATTATGGCAACATGAAATTCAAGCAAAAACAGCGTGAGGAACAGGCAGAACCAGATGGTACAGAAGCTGCTGACAAGTCAGCCTACCTAATGGGGCTGAACTCTGCTGATCTTCTAAAAGGACTCTGCCATCCAAGGGTTAAGGTTGGAAATGAATACGTCACAAAAGGTCAAGGTGTTGATCAAGTGTACTATTCAATTGGCGCACTGGCAAAGTCAGTGTATGAAAAGATGTTTAGCTGGATGGTTGTGAGAATTAACCAGTCCTTGGACACAAAGCAGCATCGACAATATTTCATTGGTGTGTTGGATATAGCTGGATTTGAAATCTTTGATTTCAACACATTTGAGCAGCTCTGCATTAATTTCACAAATGAAAAACTGCAACAGTTTTTCAATCACCACATGTTTGTCTTAGAGCAAGAGGAGTACAAAAAGGAAGGAATAGACTGGGAGTTCATTGACTTTGGGATGGACTTGCAAGCCTGCATTGATCTGATCGAGAAGCCTCTTGGGATAATGTCTATCCTTGAAGAAGAGTGCATGTTTCCAAAGGCCAGTGACCAGACATTCAAGGCAAAACTTTATGATAATCATTTGGGCAAATCAAGCATGTTCCAGAAGCCACGTGCTATCAAAGGCAAGGCAGACGCTCACTTTGCTCTGGTTCACTATGCTGGCACTGTTGATTACAATATTGGAGGCTGGCTTGTTAAGAACAAAGATCCACTGAATGAAACAGTGGTTGGGCTGTATCAAAAATCATCTCTCAAGCTTCTAAGCCAACTTTTTTCCAGCTACGCAGGTGCAGCTGAATCGGGAGGAAAAGGGGGTAAAAAGAAAGGTTCATCCTTTCAGACTGTGTCTGCCCTGCACAGAGAAAATCTTAACAAACTGATGACCAATCTCAAAACTACTCATCCACATTTTGTTCGCTGTTTGATTCCCAATGAGAGCAAGACGCCTGGAATTATGGACAACTGTCTTGTGATGCACCAGCTTCGCTGTAATGGTGTCCTGGAGGGTATCAGAATTTGCAGGAAAGGTTTTCCAAACAGGGTCCTCTACGGTGATTTCAAACAGAGGTACAGAATTTTGAATGCATCTGCTATCCCAGAAGGCCAATTCATTGAAAACAAAAAGAGTGCTGAGAAGCTCCTGGGATCACTTGACATTGACCATACACAGTACAAGTTTGGTCACACAAAAGTTTTTTTCAAAGCTGGTCTGCTGGGTTTACTGGAAGAAATGAGAGACGAGCAACTTGCCCGTATCATTACCAGAATACAAGCTAATGCCCGTGCTTTGTTAATGAGAGCAGAATATCAAAAATTAGTAGAACGCAGAGATGCACTAATGGTAATTCAGTGGAACCTTCGCTCCTTCCTGAGTGTGAAAAACTGGCCTTGGATGAAATTGTTCTTTAAAATAAAGCCTCTTCTCAAGAGTGCTGAGGCTGAAAAAGAGATGGCAAATATGAAAGATGAATTCAACAAAATAAAAGAGGCTCTTGATAAATCTGAATGCCGAAGAAAAGAGTTAGAGGAGAAAATGGTCACACTTCTTCAAGAAAAGAATGATTTGCTTCTCCAGGTGCAGGCAGAACAAGATACACTGACAGATGCTGAAGAGCGCTGTGAACAGCTGATAAAGAGCAAAATCCAACTTGAAGCAAAACTTAAAGAAATGACTGAGCGGATTGAAGATGAAGAAGAGATGAATGCTGAGCTCACAGCCAAAAAGCGTAAGCTGGAAGATGAATGCTCTGAGCTAAAGAAAGACATTGATGATCTTGAGCTAACTCTAGCCAAGGTTGAAAAAGAGAAACATGCTACTGAGAATAAAGTGAAGAACCTCACTGAGGAAATGGCCTCCCAAGATGAGATCATATTGAAGCTCACGAAAGAGAAAAAAGCTCTACAGGAGGCTCAGCAGCAAACGCTAGATGACCTTCAGAGTGAAGAAGATAAAGCAAACACACTGACAAAAGCTAAAGCTAAGCTGGAGCAGCAGGTGGATGACCTTGAAGGGTCTCTAGAACAAGAAAAAAAGATTAGGATGGATCTTGAACGTGCCAAGAGAAAATTGGAGGGAGACCTCAAATTAGTTCAAGAGAATATAATGGATTTGGAGAATGATAAGCAACAGCAAGAGGAGAAACTGAAGAAGAAAGACTTTGAAATAAACCAACTGAATGCAAAGATTGAGGATGAGCAAATGGCAGGAGTGCAACTCCAAAAAAAGTTAAAAGAAAATCAAGCTCGTATAGAAGAGCTGGAGGAAGAGATAGAGGCAGAACGTGCAGCTCGAGCAAAGGTGGAAAAACAGCGAAGTGATCTGTCTCGTGAGTTAGAAGACATTAGTGAACGACTTGAGGAAGCAGGTGGAGCCACATCTGTCCAAGTGGAGCTAAACAAGAAAAGAGAAGCTGAGTTTCAGAAGTTACGCAGGGATCTTGAGGAATCTACCTTACAGCATGAAGCCACTTCTGCTGCTCTGAGAAAAAAGCATGCTGATAGTGTGGCTGAACTCAGTGAACAAATTGACAATCTACAACGAGTAAAGCAAAAATTAGAGAAAGAGAAGACAGAGCTGAAGTTGGAAATGGATGACTTGGCCTCAAACATGGAGAGCATTGTGAAAGCCAAGGTAAATCTTGAAAAGACATCCCGTTCCTTGGAGGATCAGATGCATGAACATAAGTCCAAGGCGGAAGAGGCTCAGAGGGCTCTTCATGACTTCTCAACACAAAGAGCCAAGTTGCTAACTGAAAATGGGGAACTTGGACGACAACTGGAGGAAAAAGAATGTCTGATCTCTCAACTCACAAGAGGAAAAAGTTCCTACTCCCAACAGTTAGATGACATGAGAAGGCAACTTGAAGAAGAAGTCAAAGCAAAAAATGCACTTGCTCATGCAGTGCAGTCTTCTCGTCATGACTGTGATTTGCTGCGAGAGCAATTTGAGGAGGAGCAGGAGGCTAAAGCAGAGCTTCAGCGAGCACTTTCCAAGGCAAATACTGAAGTTGCAACATGGAGAGCTAAGTATGAGACAGATGGCATTCAGAGGACAGAGGAATTGGAAGAGGCCAAGAAAAAACTTGTTCAAAGGCTCCAAGAGGCAGAAGAAGCAGTGGAAGCAGTTAATGCAAAGTGCTCCTCTCTTGAAAAAACTAAACACCGTCTGCAAAATGAGATAGAAGATCTTATGCTTGATCTTGAGCGCTCAAATGCTGCGTCCGCGGCACTGGACAAGAAACAACGAACCTTCGATAAAGTCATAGCAGAGTGGAAGCAGAAGTATGAAGAGTCACAGTGTGAGCTGGAAGCATCACAGAAGGAAGCACGAAACCTAAGTACTGAACTGTTCAAACTTAAAAATGCTTATGAAGAATCTCTTGATCAACTTGAGACTATCAAAAGGGAGAACAAGAATCTGCAAGAAGAAATATCAGACCTAACCGATCAGCTTGGTGAAGGGGGTAAGAGTGTTCATGAGCTGGAGAAACTTCGGAAACAACTAGAGCAAGAGAAATCAGAGCTGCAATCTGCATTAGAGGAAGCTGAGGCCTCTGTAGAGCATGAGGAAAGCAAGATCCTTCGTGCCCAACTTGAGTTCAATCAGGTAAAGGCAGACATGGAAAGAAAGGTGGCAGAAAAGGATGAGGAGATGGAGCAGGCAAAGAGGAACTACCAAAGAATGGTGGAAAATTTACAAAGTTCTCTTGAGGCAGAAACGAGAAGCCGCAATGAAGCATTAAGGGTTAAGAAAAAGATGGAGGGAGACTTAAATGAGATGGAAATCCAGCTAAATCAAGCCAACAGACAAGCAGCTGATGCACAGAAACAACTGAAGATTGTCCAGGCATATTTGAAGGATACTCAGCTTCAATTGGATGATTCTGCTCATAGTAATGAAGATCTCAAAGAGAATGTTGCTCTGGTAGAACGAAGAAATAACCTCCTTCAAGCAGAGCTCGAAGAGCTAAGGGCAATACTGGAGCAAACTGAGAGGGGGCGCAAGCTGGCTGAGCAGGAACTTATAGATGCAACAGAGAGGATGCAGCTACTGCATTCTCAAAACACTAGTCTGATCAACCAAAAGAAGAAGCATGAGGCTGATTTACTACAGCTACAGGGTGAGATGGAAGAGCTGGTACAAGATAACAGAAACGCAGAGGAGAAAGCAAAAAAGGCAATAACTGATGCAGCTATGATGGCAGAGGAGCTAAAGAAAGAGCAAGATACCAGTGCTCATCTTGAGAGAATGAAGAAAAACATGGAGCAAACGATTAAAGACTTGCAGCACCGGCTCGATGAAGCAGAACAAATAGCTATGAAGGGTGGAAAGAAACAGGTTCAGAAACTAGAAGCTCGCATCCGTGATCTTGAGAATGAATTGGAGGCAGAGCAAAAACGAGGTACAGAATCTATTAAAGGGATTCGCAAGTATGAGCGCCGCATTAAGGAGCTCACCTACCAAACTGAAGAAGATCGCAAGAATATGGCAAGACTTCAAGATTTGGTTGACAAGCTACAGCTTAAAGTGAAGTCCTACAAGCGTTCAGCTGAAGAGGCAGAAGAGCAAGCAAATTCCAACTTGGCCAAATTGAGGAAACTACAGCATGAGCTTGAAGAGGCAGAGGAGCGTGCGGATATTGCCGAATCCCAGGTGAACAAGCTACGTGCAAAAACTAGGGATGGTGCGCCTGGTAAAAAATCCCAGGATGAGTAGCAGCAAGCAAGATCCAACATACAGTATGAGTATCGCTCAATGTATTGCTACCTGAGATTAGTTTAGACTACATCATGTGAAATTATTCCTGATTTAAAAAAGAAAAAAAAAAAGGTTTTAAATTTATGCTTTTCTGAAACTGAATTGAATGCATTTTACATTCAACCACATTTTAATTATAACCAAGCAATGAGCTATTGATCTTTTTTTCTTCACTTAAATTTTAAAAAAATAAATGGAAATTTGCAATTCATGTCATAAAAATTCTACCAATTGTACTTCATTAGTTTTATGGAAGTAAACATGAAATTGACCCATTTTAGTGTCACTCTGTATGATTATCCTTTTTTTTTTTTTTTCTGTTGATGAATCAGCATAAACCGCAACTTACTTCCCTCCTGAATGAAACCCTACACTATCTACTTCAACTTCTCTGCCATTCAGTAATGCTCAGCAAAAAACACTTAATCAAATGATATATTAATTATACTTAAACATTATATTAATCATGTAAGCAACCTGGTTCTAAAAACATCAACCGAAATCTCATTTTTGCAGCAACTTGTGCAAAAAAGTGGGTAATTTCATAAATGTGTAAAATTAAATCTAAAACCAACTACTTGGTTTTAGATTTGGTTGCAGATTTGACTCTTGACTCCTTATTTTTAATATTCCTTCACGCTAAAATAAATCAGACTGATTTCAAATTTTAAAGCTCAAGTTTTAATGGAATATAACAATTGTACATAAAGTACAACATACAAGTAATGACAAACTGAATGATTTTGCAAACAATATACATGAAATGACAAACTGAATGAGTTTGCACACAATAGCAGACTTACAGCAATAAATGGGTTTCTTAAGTACATTTTAAGTACCAACATTGTCAACATAATGTCAAAATTTGCCTATAACAGTCTCCAATCTCACTGACACACACATACAGCTCCAACAGGCTTTGGATAAGCTTTGTCATGTACATACAGTATAAGAAATAAAATCTTTTTGTACAGTGGTACTGAGGCTTAAAACAGGCTTCAGTTAGACCAGACCCAATATTTTCTTCTTACACAGAGCATAACAATGTTGTATTGATTTGAAAGGGAAAAAAACAACAACAAAAAGAAACGTGCTGTTACCACAGTAACCATGGTTATCTAACGAGATCAGAAGTCTCAAGTACAAATAATACAGACTATACAAAATACTGCATCCATTTTGAATGGTAAAGACTGTGAAATTTGTTGCATGAAAAAGACATGAATTCTTAAATTTCCAGTTTCTTTAGAAATCCTGTTCTTTCACATGCATTAGATCACAGAACGTATGGTATTATGGTGAGATTTACATTTTCTACAGCTTAATTACTTCAACATACTATAAGCTACCCGAATTCTAGGAAACCAGCACAGGTAACTAATCTAACATTGTTTTGTTATTATTATCAGTATTGACGCTAAAAAAATAGCACTAGATTGCGAGAGTAAATACAGTACATAGAATCTTGCTTTGGAAAAGTGACAAAATGTGTTAGCAATTTTACACTATGGAAATGAAAGACATTGCTATTTTTTACAAGCCTATGTTCTATAGTCACTTAAAAAAGTGTCTCTGCAGCTTTCACAACTAAGGACGTACCCTAAAGTGCACTATACCGTCTGTATTTCACATTTGTTTATGGACTACTTTACCTCAAAACTTAGTTTTTACATATTAATTCATGATCATTTACAGCCATGAATTCAGTAACAGGATATGGTGGATTCCTTTCACTACAGCAGTTGCCCCTTTCTTGCTTTGTGCAATATCAGCATCAGCAGCAGTACTCATACTTACGCAGTGCAAAAAAAGACAGTAGATCTAGACAGCAGTATTAAAAGTCAGATTCCTGCCGACTGGTATTTCGTAAAAGGAAGAAAACTATTTCAACAGCTACTTACAATCAAAATCCCTTTGTTACGAACCGTTCTACTTCACATCATAAAATAAAAAAATATATGCAAATGCATTCATTCTTTCTTTCTACAGATTTTCAGACTGGGTGGGATAATCCACCAACAGAGGGCAGACGCTGCTCAGCCTTAGCATAAACTCGAGACTGTTACAAGCTGGTAGGCTGTGCTTGCTGCTGTAATGCAGCATGGTGCTGTGGGTCAGCTTCACAATCTTGCGGCGCTTCCTCTCGCCGTACATTCATGAGGAAGAGTGTTACGGTAGCGAAAATAGCTGCATTGACAGGAAAGGCTCGGAGCAGAGTAGATGTCAGGCCTCTTGTAAACACACGCCAGCCCTCTTGTTTTAAGCTTTTGCGTGTACAATCCATAATTCCACTGTACTGGAACTTGCCTCCAACACCGTCTGCCTGCAGTCGGGACTTAATCACATCCACTGGATATGTAGAAAGCCATGAGGCAATGCCTGACATACCACCAGCGAACATCAGTTTAGGGATCATGTATCTGTCATTAGGCTCACAGCCAAGTGTGCGTGTTAGTACATCATAGACCAGGAAGTATACACCGAAGGCTGGAGTCTCGCGGATGAAGGTGGTTACCATTCCCCTGTTGACGCCTCGCAGGCCCTCGCGCTGGTATATCCGGACCAGGCAATCTAACGAGTTTTTGTACATCTTACGAGTGGACTTCTTTTCACCAGTACCTTGCATCTGCATGCGTGTCTTCGCCAGTTCCATTGGACAGCAAATAACACACTGGATAGCTCCAGCGGCTGATCCTGCTAGAAACTGGTTTGTTGGAGTGTCTTTTTCCAGCAGACGCATTGTGTTGCCTTGCACACCGAATACGATGGCATTGATGAAAGTCAGGCCCATCATAGGAGAACCAATGCCTTTATACAGACCCAAAATCTGTAAGGAAAAAATAGCAGTTATGGCATAATATCATCATCATGGCATTGGTACTGTCCTAAGCTATTGTGATATAAAACTAGATACATTATTATAAATAACACCAAGGTAGGCATTTCCTATCAGCAAAATAGTTTATCAGGTTCTGAATGACCAACAAAATTCTTTGATGCTGCTGATTTTAATTACGCAAACAAAGAAAACAGTACTGACTGATTCTTGCCGTATGATGGACTGGAAACAGTGAAAGGTTCCCCTGTACAGAGGCTTGCTGGCATTTTGCACTTGAAGCCTGACCTGTGAAAAACAAAACACAGTGCTATAGAAGTACTACAAAAAAAAACATTTTTAAGTGTGTTTAGCCTTAGGGCAATTGGTGCACAAAATATTTTCTTAAGACATAGTAGTTATTTACATTAAGTTAGCCTTTTAATATATTTTATTGTAATAAAGTATTTAAACTGAGAAAATGTTTAACTTTAACACATATACATACATACTAACTGTAAAGACAGAACCCCCCATAAATTCAATGCTCATTAAAAGTCTGAGGGAGAATTTCTTGCTGCTCACTAATGTTTGTTAATTCCGTATTACAAAGCAGACAAAGATTTAGAGCTGTAATCTAAAAGATTTAGAGCTTTAAAAGTTAGGCCCGACAGGGCCCGAGCCCGACAGATTTCGGCCCGAGCCCGACAAGTACATTTTGATTGACAGCC
>JAQMYG010000020.1:10558330-10570408 GCA_030014215.1 Clariallabes teugelsi
GAACCCATTTACAGCCCGACATTATTCAAATGTGCGCAAGCACACAGCTCTTTTGCCTTTGGTCAAGAATGAGTCATTTCTACATGTTTTAACATAATTTATTTATGACTAACGTATAAGCTACAGGCAAATTAGAAGTTGGAACAAAAAATAAAAAAACCTCCTCAGCATCCATTTTCGCATTTCTCTCGCGCTAATCAAAACGCATCACATGACCGCTCATTTACGGCGCAAGCCCGAGCTTGGCCCGAGCCCGTGTAAAATTATATCCTGTCGGCTCCCGTCGGGTTCGGGCAAAGATCTTCAGCTCTACAAAGATTTACTTATATAATGGAAAATAATAACCAAAGACCAAGACCAATGCACTCACCTTTACAGTGTCAAAAGGATGTCCTACAAGAACCCCAGCAGCACCTGAATAGTAGAAACACAATTAGGTGTAATTAGTCCTCTCTAAACAAACATCGTACAGAAAATGTATGTCACTCGATATGTGTGTGTTTTAAGTGTCTCGACAAATCTACATGGTGGGTGTGTTTATTAATCTGTAAAGTAAATTGGATACAGTGTGGATACCTGTCTGTTTTACAGGATTAGATCTGGATCAGGTACTGTACAGTAGGAAGTGGCTATTCTGTGTACTTTCAAGGTTTGTTTATTAGTGAGTTCGTTACATGCTGTTGAAATGATGAGCATTAAAATCGGACTGCAGTACAGCAACATTACTCTTTACTTTCATCTGCTTAATCATTCACAATCCTAGTTACTGTTAATGTCTGTTAATCTGTTAATCATCAGATCAACAAAATAAAGATTAAAGAATTTACAGTGCCGTGAAAAAGTGTTCGCCCCTTCCTGTTTATTTATTTTTAAATATTTGTCACAATTAAATAATTTATATTATCAAACAGATTTTTGGATGAAATTACCCAAATATAACCAGAGTACATACAAAATGCTGTTTTTAAAATGATGATTTCATTTATCAAGGGAAAAAAAGCTGTCTAACCGTGTGAAAAAGTAATTGCCTCCTAAACCTAATAACTGGTTGTGCAGCCTTCTTGGCACCAACAACTGCAATCAAACGTTTGTGATAACTGGTGATAATTTGTTTGATGATATCAATCCAAATTTAAATATGACAAATATGTAAAAGAAAACACTGTAAATCCAAAAGACAGAAACAATTCTGCATACAAAGTACACTAGGAAATGGAAGAAAAAGGAAAAAAAACACGATGCTCTAAACATGTTGTATGATCTCCCTATGAGTAGAGAATCAGAGCTGGCCCTTTACCTCGACTGTACCTTGAGCTAAAACTGTTTCAATGTTTCAGGAGCTTTTTATTGGCAAAATGCAAATTGCTTATCCTATATTGCTTGTTGTTACACCAATTTGTAATTCACAGCAACAGAAATACATCACAAATATATCTTCAAGACATACGGTAACATCATACCTACTCTTTTTCATATTATATCTGATACACATAGTAGACATAACTTTTCAAGAAATCTATGGTTCTTGGATACAAGATATATTACCATCCTGAGTACTACATTATACAGTATGTTTCACTAGTATGGACTTTTCAGCACAGTGTGTGAGTCCTGCACCAGCGTGGAGTAGATTATTTCATTTTTGTATAACAATATGGTTGGGAATATGGTACCAAGGTGTCTCAGCAGTATCTATGAATTATGCCAGAGGTTAGTACTGGGTACCATACTTTGATAAATGTATTGTCATTTGTTAATAAACTTTAATACCTAAGAGTAAATCTCATCAGCATCAGCGAGCCAATAAGCATTCAGGACACTTATTACAACAACCAGAGATGGGATCATGTGTGCGCATTAAAAAAAATACAATTTCCAATCAATCAAAAGCATGGCTCTGTTTTATCATCACTGATGATTTACTTCAGAGCAGGATATAAAACATACAAAAAGGAAATTGCTGCCAATACCAGCAACACGACAACTTAATGAAACACTAATTAATGAATGAGCATGGACTAAACTTTATGAGCAGAAAGTCATGCTGTGTATAACTGAAAGAAGAACAAACAACCCCCATCTTCCTCTTATCATCCAAGTTTGCCTAATTTTACAAAATGTCAAAAATTCCACCCCTGGAGTTACCCTTATCCAGTATTACGGAGGACGGCACTATGGCTGGGATTGTAGCAGGTATAGTTTAGCCAACAATAATTTGGCCAACTTGTATTAGATGTTTACTAAATTTAACTTTACTAAGACGTGGTGTCGTGCCAGTAACTTAAACTGAGACCACCAAGTAACTTTAGATATTGTTTGGCTAATGGCTAATCAGATAACAAAATCAAAAGATAACCTCAATTGGTGGTTGAGGACGTCCTGCATACTACATCATTTGTTTCAGTAGTATGGATTGGTCAGTACAATCAGTGAGTCTTGCATCAATGTGGGGAAGATTCTTTTGTTTTGCAATCATCAGGGACAAAATTGTACAGACATCTATGCAGTTGGGAATATAGTGCCAAGTGGTCAGTACAATCAGTCTTTGTGAGTCTTGAGATTATGTACAGCAACTATGTATGTACAGTATGTGGTGGAATATGGTACCATGGTGCGTCATCTGTAAAACTCATCAGAATCAGCAAGACAATAAGCATTTTGGACGCTTATTACAACGCCCAGAGACGGGGCTCATGAGTGTGTGCGCATTTTGAGAGGCTTGACTACAATGCGTACCATACAGTACGTATAAAAATTCTCTAATGATCGTTCTCTAATGGCTCTGTTTTAACATCACTGATCATTTTATTAGGGTACAGTGCAAAACAGACCAAAAATAGATTGCTGCCAATACCAACAACACGACAACCTGAATGACTACTGTTGGACTAAAGTTATGAGCAGAAAGTCACTCTGTGTCCGATGGAAAGAAGAACAAACAACAGCCATCTTCCTCTTATCATTCAAGTCAAACTAAGATTACAAAACTTCAAAATTTCCACAACTGGATTTTCCTTAATCCAATATGGCAGTATGGCTGAGATTTAGCCATAACATTTAGCAAACTAAAATTCTGGCCAACGTCTACTAAAATAGGTGTGGTGCCAGTAACCAAGTAACTTTAGACATTGTTTGGGTGCAGCCTTAGCTTCCGGCAAAAGAGACAGATGGCGAAATCAAATGATGAACTCAACTGGTGCTTAAGAAAGTACAGCAGTCACATGATAAGATCAAGTTTCCCATGTAGATTCTGGCTTTTGTTGCATTTAGTAATTGATATTATGTAACGTTGATTGTAATAAATGAGTTTTATGATGTTGGGAAACTGCTTTGAGAGGTAAAATGCCAAGTTGCTGAAAATACAACTAAATATACAGTATGTAACGTGTAAAATGTAATTTTCTCTTGGTATTGGTACTTTTCAAGGACCGGTATCCAAGTCAAGGTACTGATTCAGTTCTGACATTGAAAATTTCTGAACGATACCCAGTCACATTTCTAGAAGTCATGCCCTGAGCTTAAATGACCTGTTTTTGGTTAACGAGTTTCTGGGTTTGCTTCAAACACTTTTTTTCTTTTTACAAGTAACTAATTTTTCTTCATTTCTTTGCTTCTTTCTTTCTTTAAACTTATCTAGCCGCCTACGTATCTAAAGAAACAATCCCACAACTGTCACCAGTTATTTTTTGCACAATGTTACTTTTTATTTGCAAAAGGCAAATTGCTTACACTTTGTGGATACACTGATGTGCATGGCTTCATCTTCTCGTTCACTACCCAGGCCATCTGTGTCTCTATCAGATGCAGCTCAGCTTTAGTAATTCTGCATCTACAACAGGTAGCATGTGTGCAGGTTTAGTGATCTTTTAAATGTGCATTACATTCTGATCACCACAACGTTCTGATGGCAGACTATCAACGCTCTACGCCAGAGCAGACTCATTAATCAGCACTGAAAGTAAACCTATCTTTGTCCAACATTGTTAAGGCGATTGCGCTTACTGTTGCTGGGAGTTTCTGCGCAACGCTGTTCCCGATGCAACAGCACAGTGACGAAGCCAACTTTTTGTTCCTAGGGCTGCCACAGACATGGCAGCTGTACATTTTGCTTTCTGCAGTCACCATGAAGTGCCAAAGGAACGGTAATTGTTAGTCAGAAGTATTTCCATAGCCTGCTTGATTAAGCATGATGCTAAGGGCATAATAATGAAGTTTGGGCAAGGCTCAACCAGTTTCCCTAAATGGAATGCAGTCTGACAATTTATTTCGATGTAGTGTTGCATTGATTTGTGATTTCTCAAGATGGTCTGCTCACAAACAATCTGTGCATTAATCATTGTCCATTGTCCAAAGTCAACTATTTACAAGAAGTTATTAATTTATAAAATAATGTAATCAGTTACTCTGTTCCTACACCGCCCATGCTATTACAAGCCAAGACAAGCAATTAACTGTATGTGTATGTATGTATGTATGTATGTATGTGTTTTAAGCACAAGAAACGTACTGTATCAAGTCAAGTCTCCACAACCAAATATGGGATTTAACATGTCAGCACTTTAAGCTGAAATCCTCCCACAGACTAGACCTTAAACCTAACTCGGGAATCTCCCAGTTCTTGCTTGCGACTGACATAAACCATTTCACAATACAGTACGCAAATACACTAGTGTATTAAATATATTGGCTGGTAAAAAAAAAAAAAAAGCTTGCTAAAAAAAGCCTGTTATTTAAACCACCATTCCACCTGACTGGACATAAAGAGGAAATTACTTTTTCACTGGAGGAAGTGTGACTTAATTAAGTTTAATTAACTTTTTTCCATACATACATATTACCAAAAAAGATTGTAGTGTTTTATGAGGAATAGCCTGCTTTATCTGTGACTACATTATAAGATACACAGATGTATGACATAGGGAGCCTTGTGGTCTTTAATGAATGGAATGCCTATTATTGCTTTACAAATACAGATGCGGCATTTAATATTGGCTGAAACTGTCTGTACTGTTATTGGCGCACGGGAATCCCAGGCATAGGGTAGCTAACAAAGAGGCTGGTGTTCCTTTGGAAGTTTGCTATCTAGTAAACCATTTGACAGTTAACAATTGATAAATGCAAAAGCTATAAAAAGTATTACTAAACTTAACATTAACAACACAGGTAAACTACTACTAAACCATCATCCTCTCTGAAGGTCAAGTCCTAGTGATAGATGTAAATTAGGTGTTTTTCTTAATTACTAAGAAAAAAACACAGATGTATGCAGGCCTGGGGTGTTTCCCAAATTGCATTTTCACTGAATTTCCACAGACAGGTTTTTCTTCAACAGCTATAATCTACTATTCTCTCTCTCTCTCCCTCTCTCTACTGCTTATCCTGTACAGGATCGCAAGGACTCAATGGTGCAATTTGAGAAATGCCTTACTCATCACTATATTAGCTTAGCATGTCTTTGGACTATGGGAGGAAAGCGAGGTACCCAGAGGAAACACACCAAGCACTGGGAGAGCATGCAAACTCTATGCACAGAGAACCGAGTTGGGAATCGAACCCTCGACCCTGAAGGTGCAAGGCCACAATGCTAACCACTGTGCCGCCATGTGTTATTCTGTAAAAGAAAAATTAAACAATGACCTAAACTAAATTAAAAAGTACAGTATTTTAGTTACCCTCTCAACTTTCTTATTAAAATTTAAATGTAGATGGTGCAAAAATTACATGTCATCTATTTCACTACAGCTAGTGATAAATAAGCATTTAGCTTAATGGTCTACCTAAAATCATTTCATCCTCCCTAGTAAAGTGGACTTTGTTGCTACATGCTAATTCAAAATATAGCCTCGCAGACTAGTTAAGTTAATGCTGTATTTGGTTGGGAAACAACCAATGGTACAGTATTGTGATAATATCATATAAGGTTTTCCCAGGTGATAGCCATCCCAAAATTTCAGGAAGATTCATAAGTAAATATTTGTAAATAGTGGATGAATTCTGGATGTAAATTCTGGATATTTTTGGACTCTATGATCCATTACAAAAAGGCAAATCAAACCAACTATAAACTGATGAACTATATATAACTATAACTTTATAATTCACCTACAAATAACTTCCAAAGTTACAACCACCTTAATTTTTTCCCCCAACGTCTTTGTTTTTCTTCTGAGCTGCGGCAAGCCATCCTGAACACTAACCAAATTTCTGAGCAACTCCCAAAGATTTCCCACAATCACGGGACACGAGTTGGGTGTGAGAAAAAATACAAAAATAATTATTTAAATAACTGACTTTATCAGAACTGCTAACCTTTATGTATAATTGTTTTGAGCTCCCTTACAAATGTTTTAGCTTGATTCATTTCACCTGCTTAACAAATACACTTATGTGGTTCACTGTCTTTTGAGGAATCAAATAAAGAACATAAAATCTGTTAATGTATACAACTTGTTGTGTTATAAATAGTTATATATTGTTAAGAATGCCACAAATAAAACAACAAATATGGTTTAAAAATTATATTATTATATTATAAAGGCAGAATATTTTGACTTAAATGGTTTTGGTTTTGATGAAATTGCCCTACTACAAAACGACACATCTGACACTATATAAATACTTTTAATTTTTTTTTATTCTAACTATAACTGAACAGCAAAGTAAGGCTTCCTAGCGAGTGCTATTTCTGAAACACCTGCAAATGGGTCTCTTCGTAAAATATGCATTGTACAGATACTTACAGGCTGTGATGATTGTTCAGGCTCTTCAAAAACCTACATGCCACCTTGTCTACATACAAATGAACCCAAACATCCAGAAATTGGATCAATTAAAAATCACAAATTTAAATAAATGAATAAGTAAATAAATAGATAAAATCATCAGCAGCATGTGATTTCAGTATTCCTAGCATGTGCATTTAGGGATGCAACTATATTATGTACGGTGCATTTACTTTCAGCAAAACAGATTACAGATCACATCAAAGCATTACACTTTATCTATCTATCTATCTATCTATCAATGTCTGTATTAGAGTTGACATTTCACACTAGTTTTACACAACACTAGTTTGGGTTAAATATATAACTCACTCAATCATCATCTATCCCACTTTATCCTGTATAAAGGGCAAGGGGGCCTGGAGCCTATCCCAGGAGACTTACGGCACGAGGCAGGGTACACCCTGGATAGGGTGCCAATCCATCGCAGGGCACACACACATGCACACACACACACACACACACACTCTATAGGCAATTTGGGAACGCCAATTAACCTAATCTGCATGTTTTTGAATTGTGGGAGGAAACTGGAGATAGGAAACCCAGCAAGCATGGAGAGAACATGCAAACGCAGACCCAATGTGGGAATCAAACCCTTGACCCTGGAGGTTCAAGACGACAGTGCTAACCCCTACAGTACGCTGCCTTAAATACATAACTCGTATGTGCAATTTATTGCTTTTCTTTTTAAAACTTGAAAAATTAAACTTGTCAAACCTCTTTTTCTTATAGAATGTTTTGGGTGTAACTTGGAAGTGTTATCTTACAATCATATTATTATTACATTATTATTATTGTTGTTATGTCAAGTGTGATTTCAAAAGCAGAACCTTGCTCATAGATAGATAGATAGAAAGATTGATAGATAGATAAGATTTATATAGATGAAGGTAAAACCAGACAAATATACACCGTCATATCGTGTTTCTGACCAGACTAACTTTACCCCTAACCTGGTAACTAGCTGGTGAGCTCAGTGGTGAGCGCGCGCTAATGTGATGTGAAATGACTGTTGAAGGAAGTGAGGTTAATGTATGGCGCGAGCTAACCCGCTGCACACCTACCTCCCAAACAGCCTGCAACGAAGTCCATCATCCTTCTCCAAAACAGTCTTCACACTCTGGCAGTCGAAGCGTCTTTAATTTCTTAAAGTATATTTATATATTTAAAAATAATAATAATAACTTAATTTACCGGCTAGCAGCAATTACACTGGGGCAGAAACTAGCTGTTGGCTATCCTCGCTAAGGAACCTTACAGCGGTTCAAGATTTCTCTCTTAGTCCTTAGAATTTAAATTCAGCTTTCCCCCAAAAGAGCATGTACTATGAAATGATGGAAACCTTAAACTGTACGGCGGACTCTCTCTCTCTCTCTCTCTCTCTCACACTCTCCTGTCGTGTTATAGTGGAAAAATCCACCCCAGCCTCCCCCCGCCTGCCGGATTGACTTCGGTTTCAGCCAAAGCTGTCAGAGCGGGAGGTGTGTGCTGACGTCACACAGGATAAAATCTCCACGGCCAATCGCGGCGGCCCTACGTAACAATCCCCCCTGGACACGCCCCCTATCGCGTGCTCCTGCTCCTCGGCAAGCTCTTCACTGAAATGACTTTCCAGTGTTGCGTCAGTCTCAAGGGTGTGTCTCAAATCGACCCAAAATGTATATTTATTTCATTCTTCAATACAACTCGCAATGCACTGCGGTGTCTCTTCAGGACCATAGTAATAACACATAACAGTACAGTAATATAGTACACACGGAAATACACGACAGTGTGAAACACGTGCTACATGAACAATGAATAGGCAATTCACAGGGCAGTGCTAACAATGCAAGACAAATAGTAATGTTGCATTGAAGAAACAAGTTATTATTATAATTTTTTTTTACTTATTTTACTGTGGAGAAAAGTAGAATCACCGGTAATGAATTCAAAATGATTCTCAGTGACAGTTTAGGTTAAATACATAACTCACTCAATCACTTTAGAGACTTATGGAATGAGGCGGGTGCGGGTGCATCCTGGTCAGGATGGCAATATTACAGAGCACCCACCCACCCACCCACACACACACACACACACACACGCTTAGGGGCAAAGCCTTTAGGCTAGTGCTTAGGAGGTCATGAATTTAAAAAATGCTTAGTGCAAAGGATTAGGGCCAACATGTTAAAAAAAAAAAAAGTTTAAAAAAAAGTGAATTTTTGCTCATAATCTTTTGTAGAGAATAAAGTAAAACATTCTATTACAAGTTTTAGATAAAAAACTAAATAAGATTAAAGTAAAATGTACTTACTATTTTATCGCAGTACAAAGTGCAGTTGTGCAGCGGTGATACAGGTTAGGAAGAAATCATCCTGATAAAAATGTATGGTTTCACAGAAAATTCATAAAATATGTGCAAAGAAAATAAAACAACAATCCTGTATGACACATACGCTAATTTAAAAAATGAATGTTACGATAAAAATTATTGTATGGTCAAATTGTTATATTTGTCAATTAGTTGTGAATATTCATTTAAATTTTAAACTTTTAAAATTTTTGAAAATGAAACTTATTTAAGCAATAATAATTATTCATTGTTGAATGATTACACAACAATTATAATTATATATCGCACAATAATTATACATTGTTGTATAATTAAACAACAAGGCATGGTACCCTGTTACTGAAACCCAATAAGTAAAACAACAAACAGGAAGTTTCATCATCATGGCCCTTTCCATCCCCATGGCCAAGAGAAAAATAAGGTCCCTTAACATTTTGCCATATTTTTCAAATATTGTCAGCATTGCTTGACGTAATCCATTTATAAACAGTAGTAGCATGGATCAAAGAAGTGTCCAGCAGAACTCGCATGCCACGTCACGCTACGTGTTGCTTATGTGTACTAGCTTGGTTGACCTAATTTATCTAGGGTGTTGTGGTTTATTTTATAGTTGCATGCATACAGTACATGTACCTTCAGTGTTCAACAGAACTTCAACATAGATTCCAGGTTACTGAGATACGTTTTATATAAACTGTTTAACCTAAGGTTATGAAAAATAAGTAGAAATATAGTTGTAAGCAACGATGAGATATCAACTGTGTGTGTGTGTGTGTGTTTGAGTGTGTGTGTGTGTCAGTCTGTGTGTGATGAGTAAATGTGTTTGTGCATGTTTGTGTGTGTGGTGTGTGAGTATTTGTGTTAATTTGTAATATGTGTGTGTGTGGGTGGGCGTATGTGTGTATGTGTGTGTTTCTACATGCGTGTGAGAGAGAGATGTGAGTGTGTGAGTGTTAATATTTGCGATATGTGTTTGCGTACTGTATATGTGTGTGATATATGAGTGTGTTTGTGAGTGTGTGCCTGTGTGTGTGTATGTGTATGTGTGTATGAGTGTGTTTTTGGTGCGTGCATATGTGTGTCTAGTTACACTGTGGTGCACTTAATAAAAGAAGAAGTGGGGAATTCTAGAATAATTCAATGTATATAATTACTGAATAACAGAAATTCATGGATAAGACTTTCATCACATTATTACTACATTGATAACGTATTTACTCCTCCACAGTGAATTGCTCAAGCTGTCACAAGATGGGTAGGAATCTTTAGTTGGGTTAAAAGTCCCACTGTATCTGGGCTATGTAGAGATGCATGCAGCATGCAGATTACTTTTCTAGCATGTTTCTTTGTTCATCTTCCTGTCATTGCCACTTCCTCTACATAAAAGCATGCCCATAAATCTGTGGTCAGGATGGTGTCTACTTTTAGTAAAAGTGCTCGATTTTCACCAAAATGCTAGTTCACTATCAAGGTACTCTGTAGCCTTATCATGCCATTCTAGTCTTATCTGTAGTTTTTAAAAAAAAAAATTTTTACATTTAGTAAAAGTTGCATGTCTAATTTTCACCCGAGTTTTGACATATTTTTCCAAGTTATGAAATGCAGGGCAACCTGTTTTCTACCCTACCATTTATTGCATGTATAGAACCTTCCTGAATTGTTTGAATAGGGTTCCAATTTATTTTTCTATCATACAAATTCCTCTGAATGCAAGATTAGGAATAGGTTATATATACTTTTTCTCTCCACACTTAAAACAAAAGCTTTACATGGATCTTATATCAACTACAATAAATTAATTTGATTTCATTAATAAATTCTATTTGATACACTCACTCATCGTCTATATCACTTTATCCTTTATTCAGGGTCACAGAGGGTCTGGAGCCTATCCCAGAAGACTTGGGCATAACACACACACACACACACACACACACACACACACACACACACACACACACACACACACTACGGGCAATTTAGAAACGCAATTAATCTGCATGTCTTTGGACTGTGGGAGGAAACTGGAGTACCCGGAGGAAACCCACCAAGCATGGGGAGAACATGCAAACTCCATGCACACAGACATGGGAATGAAGCCTGGCCGGCACTCTGGAGGTGCAAGGCGACAGTGATAACCACTACACCACCCTAGCCTCTATTTAATACATTTAACATAAAATAAAATTATTTATTTTTGTTTAACTTACATATTTATACCTGAGTGGAAATTCTGCCCTCAATTTAAATATTTTGATGCACCAACATTTTTTTTATTGCGGGCCTCTCAGGTCTTCACTTATTTAATTTATTGAGACTTGATTACTAAGGTATCTTCCTGCATCTGCTACTATGTCTACTAGTAGAATGCACCTCCCCAAATCTATTTTGGTCTAGCTGCCAAGACTAACCTCATTACTGTATTCACTCTACAGACTTCCAGTAACTTGCCCACATTAGATTTAACCTCTTGAGACGAAATGTTTAACTACATTGTCTATATATTTCTTGTATGATTCTCATATGCCAAATTTTTCCAGTTTTTAATACTAAAAACATTTAAATATAACAGAACAAATATAGAATTATCACTCACTCATGCACTCACTCACTCACTCATTGTTTATACCGCTTTATCCTGTATACGAGGATGCAGTGCACACTTGCATACACACACTCACACTCTACGGGCAATTTGGGACACTCTACGGGTCTATTAGCCTAATCTGCATGTCTTTGGAGTGTGCAAGGAAACCCACCAAGTATAGGGAGAGCATGCAAACTCCATGCACATAAACCTGAGGTGGAAATTGAACCCGGGCCCTGAAGGTGCCAAACGACAGTGCTAACCACTAAGTCCTTTGAAAATCATATTTCCAAGATCACAAAAACAGCCTTTTTCCATCTTAGAAATATTGCCAAGCTTAGGAGCATCTTATCCGTATCTGATGCAGAAAA
>JAQMYG010000020.1:10614276-10642367 GCA_030014215.1 Clariallabes teugelsi
TTTACTCCATTCATTCAAATCATTGAATTTAGGTGATCCAATCACTTCCAAGGCTACAGGTGTATAAAATCAAGCACCTAACCATGCAGACCGTTTCTACAAACATTAGTGAAAGTAGGGGTCGCTCTCAGGAGCTCAGTGAATTCCAGCATGGTACCGTGATAGAATGTCACCAGTGCTATAAGTCCAGTCATTAAATTTCCTCGCTACTAATACCACAGTCAACTACTAGTGGTATTACAGTATAATTGGGAATGACAGCAACATCAGTGCATAAAGAGCTTCTTGGAATGGGTTTCCAGAATGTTTGAATTTTATGCTCCAGAATTTTAATGCTTCCCCATATCTGTGTCTTGACACAATCCTGGCTCGTATGTCTACAGATAATTCTCTCGACCTCATGGATTTATTTCCACTCTGACATGCACAATCTACAGTGACACCTTATATAGACAGGTGCGTGTCTTTTCTAATTATGTCCAATGAAGTCAATTAGGTACAGGTGGTCTCCTGTAAAGTTGTAGAAGTATCTAAAGAACCAAGGATCACTGACTGGATTAGGATGTGCCAGAGCTCGGTAACAAGTGTCATAACAAAGAGTCTGAATATTTATGTAAATTGGATATTTCAGTCCTTATGTTTTAATCATTTTTTTAAATCTATAAATAATCGTTAACATAATATAATAATATATTCATATGTACACAGTATACAGTAGTTATACTCAATTTATAATCTATCGATATATGTTTTATAACAATGTATTAGAGTAGCAGGGGATTATCTACAGAAATAAAGCTCAAAAATTAAGATTTTACTCTCATAACTTCTATTATGTTCTATTATTCTGCACAATCAAAAGTCCCAGTTTGACTTGAATACCCCTTGTGAAGTTTGCATTTAATTTGGAAACCAAGGTCCCAGTGTCTGGTGGAAGAGTGGAAAGCCACAGAATCTAAGTTTCTTGAAGTTCAGTGAGAGGTGAAGTTACCACAGTCTGTGATGATTTGGGGTGCCATGTCATCTGTTGGTGTTGGTCCATTGGGTTTTTATCAAGTCCAAAGTCAATGCAGCCATCTACCACATGGTTTTAGAGCACTTCATGCTTTCATCTTCTGACAAGCTTTATGCACATGTCAATTTCCTTTTCCAGCAACCTTAGCGCCTGGTCACTGTGACAAAATTCCCAGTAACTGGTTTGCTGTCCATAATATTACTGTGCTTGATTGGTCAGTCAAATCACCTGACCTGAACCCCATATAGACCTATCATCAAGAGGAGGATTAGAAAACCTTGAATACACCCCAAGAAACAATATTCTAATTTAGTGAGATAGACTGTATATAAATAACATGAGCAAAAAAAAATTATAATCTCAACACCCAGTACAGAATTTTTAAGAAAGAAGAAAAAAACAAATTATCCAAATAAGCAGGCAAGACATGTACTATGTAATGACAACCATTGTGACTGCATGCAAAAATGATTTTAACTAAAAGAGGTCAGTCCAAAGCATATTGCTGTTGTGGTTCGTGTGCGCGCGCGCGTGCGTGTGTGTGTGAAAATTAATAACGGGCGTGATAGATATTATATGATATATAAAATCATAGAGTTAGCCCTGTTGCGATTCTCGCCTCGTGGTCCGTTTGCATGGAGTTTGCATGTCCTTCCTGTGCTTGGTGGTTTTCTCCAGGTACTGCGGTTTCCTCTCACAGTCCAAAGACATGCAGATTAGTCTAATTGGCTATTCTAAACTGCTCGTTGTGTGTGAATGCGTGTGTGAATGGTGACCGAAGGTCCTACCACAGTCATGAAAATGGGAATAAATACAATGGTTATCATTGGACTCCACGGTCCTTAGTTGGACTACAGAGGTTCCTAGATGGGTGGATTGATCGAAAATCATAGAAGTTAAAACATTAATAACGAATGATAGTCAGTGTATAAAACTCGGATTGCTTGTTTCTCTCACTCTCGCAAAACTAATTTGGGGAGCGTGAGCGCCGTCTGGTGGGACATTTCCGGGCTTGGGTCGGTATAAGGCAGTTTAAACTTAAGGAAAGATCTGTAGGGGTTTGTGTGGTGTGATGTAAGAAATTCTTTTGGTCAGTGCAGTGGGTCTTATTTGTTTGTTTGTTTTTTGGCTGATGAATAAATAATAAAGTTGTCATAAGCGTGTATTTCAAGAACTTCCATCAGTCTGATGAAACTTGAATAACCCACTGGGAGCATTTCGCCAGCCGCTCTGCTTTAATAAGCTCCTCTGTGATGTGTTCATCCGTCACTAGCAGGACCTTCAGTGCGCTGTGAATCCTCGTCACAGCTCTCTGGAGCGACTCATTCATTCAGAAGGCAAAAATGTGGATATGACGTCGCAGTAGAAGGGTAAGGAATGAAAATCACCTCGAAAAATGTTTTTTCACGCATTCGGGGATAGTAAAGTGTAATGAATGCCAGAATAATGTGGTAAATTGATGAATGAATTCATTAATTAATTAATGAACGCTCGGAACGCATCCCTCCTTTCCTCCCCTCCTCTCTCTATCTCTCTCTTTCTCTTTCTCTCTCTCTTTCTCTACCGCTCTGTTTCTATCATCCAGGTGTCCGAGGTGCCGGGAGGTAATCCCCTCCATGTGAGGAGGCGGCCCGGGCGTGGAGGCGTGGAGGGTTTTTTTTTTTTTCATATTCAAATCCTTTCAAGTCCTATAAAAGCGGCGAAGTCAGTACAGGAGGTTGAAGGAAGGAAGACAGATGGAGGGAGGTGATAGTTCGGTGTGCGCACCCGCTCCGAGGATGCCGGACGTGCAGGACTTTGTGTATGCGCTCAAAAACGCGCTGGTGTCCCTGATGCTGCTGCCGCGCTTCCTGTTGGCCGCCGCGCTGCTCTGGCTTTTCGACTTTGTCTGCATCCGCAGGAAGGTGCTGCTGAAGATGCGCGAACGCGAGGGCTCGAGTCCCGACGACCCGCCGGTAACCGTGTCAGACTCGAACCGGATGTTCACGCTGGACTCCCTGCGCGCCGTGTGGTACAGCCAGAAGTTGGACTTCTGCAAGGAGGCGCACCTGGGGCTGGCGGCGCCCAACAGCGAGGTGGTGCCGCTCGGCGAACGGAAACGCGCGCGCATACTGGACTACGCCCGCGGTGCGAGACCGCTCATCCTGAACTTCGGCAGCTGCTCATGACCGCCGTTCATGACGCGCTTGGAAGCGTTCCGGCGCGTTGCAGACCAGTACGCCGACATCGCCGACTCGCTGCTCGTTTACATCGAGGAGGCGCATCCGTCCGACGGCTGGGTGAGTACAGACGCCCCGTACCAGATTCCGCGCCACCGCTGTATAAAGGACCGGCTCCGAGCTGCGCGGCTCATGACCGACACGGTACCCGGCAGCGTCGTGGTCGTGGACACCATGGACAATGCATCCAACGCGGCGTATGGAGCCTACTTTGAGCGCCTCTACGTAGTCAAGGACGAGAAGGTGGTGTATCAGGGGGGCCGGGGACCCGAGGGCTACCGAATTTCTGAACTGAGGAACTGGCTCGAGCAGTATCGTCAAGAGCTCGAAGGCTCCACACCGGTAGTGGTTCATGTCTAGATGTTTTTTTTTTTTTTTTTTAAGTAGATACCAGTCACTGTGTGTGCCATGAAGAACCAAGAAAAGCGGGTGTCCTGAAAGCTGCTGTGTGTGTGCGCGTGTGTGTTTGTGTGTGTATGTGTGTGTGTTGTTCAGTGATGCAAACCGCATGATACTTGGAATTGTTTTGCCGTTTTGTTTTAATCGGTTCAGTCGGTTTGTGTGGGTAAAAGCAAAAAGGTTTTCACACTTTATTTGATGATATTGATTATTCTTTTTTTGCATGTCGTATTTGTGTGTGAGAGCGTGCGTGTATGTGTGTGTGTGTTCGTGCGTGTGCGTGCGTGTGGCCGTTGGACTGTCATTGTATTCTGGTGTTATCATGAAGTTCGGTTTTTAAAAGGATTTGATCCAGAAAACCGGTTCTGATGTATTCTGACACTAGAATACTTGATAACAGAAGAATGGCCCTTATTGTATTTGCCAAACATTGTTTCGTAAAATGTGTATTTTATTAAACAAATATTTTTTAAATAAATGATAGAACATAGGCTGGTGCTGCTGCTATTATTATTATTATTATTATTATTATTATTTATTTCATTAGATTTTATTAATATAAGATTTGTGCACTTTTGATTTTGCTCAGATCGTAAGCTTCATTTTATACAACTTAATTTATGAAACCGTTTAGAGATTCATAGATGCACATTGTACTTCTGACCTATAAGTCTATAAAGTCATTGCACTCCAGACCCATAAAGTACAATAAACAAAACATCATACAAAGCACACATAGCAAAGTATGAAAACTCCAATTCTTAAACATCCCATTCAACATTCATCAACATTCACTTTATTCATTTTTGTTGGAGACTACTGCACCATTAACACCTTCCAAATGATGAAACTGTGGAAATCTGAAAAAGAAAGAAGAATTGCATCCTGATTGACCTACAATTCAGCTGTACAGATAGAAATAGAATGTATAATATATTCTCCTTCCATATCAGTAAGGATTTGTTCTGCTCATTATTTGTTTTGTACTTTGAGAGAGGACATGGGATCACAATGTCTGATTGCATTTCTCACAAGACTGTTGCTTTCAGGGCTTTTTTTTTTCTTAAGGAGGTAATGATACCAAACCTGCGTCATTCACAAAGATATGTAATTATATTTAAGCGATTTATACAACTAGATAGAACTTATTTTAGATATTTCTAAATGCTGCTTATTAGTAAAATTAATTAAAGTGTCATTTAGTTATGGTTTTCCCACAAATTCTTTGTCTAAAATGAGCAGTTTAAGCACTTAGCTTTATTCATATTCTTCTTTGTCCTTTATCCTTTGTCATATTGTCAGGCAAATTTTTGCATATTACAATTAGATGTCCAACTCTAAACAGCTTCATTTAAGGGGATGCTATGTAATAACCAAACCAAAAAATGCCCTTTGATTGAAAAGTCATATACTCTCTCTCGCTCTCTCTCTGTGAATCAAGCAGCAGGCAATGTGATTGGGTCCCACGTGGCAGCCTTCCGTGCTGCTTGGTTTAATGTATTCAGTGCTGGGTGAGTAGCCCTTTAATCTGTGTGCAGTGTTATCAATGTGTATTCCCTTCAGCCTTTCTCAGGGAGCAGCGTGATCAGCCTGGCTGCTTGCTGTGAAGATGCTGCAGTGTACAGACTGAAGCCACACTACTAAATAGGGATTGGGACAGTTCTGTAAGGTTTATCACTGTTCATACACTTCAAGGACCTTCTCCGCAGATCATCAAATGACCGGGTATAGGAATTACAAAATATATTTTCTGGCCTTCTTCTGTGTGCCATCTAAGATTATGTGCATTTTACAGTTTGTCAAACAAGAAAGTGAAATGCCCTGGCTCTTTGAGGTTCTTTGAATTCTTTTTTTATATTATTTATAAGTAATTTCCACACCCCGACAGCTAACTAAAGTCTTGTGAAGGAACACAAAAGAATATGCTCAATACAAAGCTGATATGAGGATTCCTTCTTCCTTCCTACAAAGTTTTTGGAATTTTTTATTGATGCATTGTGCTTTTCCACAACCATTTAATTGCAAAAATGACTAAAACTTGCCATTTAAAAACTATTTATTGTACATATGTAAAAGAAAAATGTAAATTTGTAAGGTTAAGATTATGTTTGCATGGGGACACAATTAGAATTTATACTTTTTTACTTACCAGGAAACAAATTGCTTTGTATAAATTATCAGCATATCACATGAAAGCAAATGCAAAAGGTAGACACATACAGTACTTGTGGCATTTATGTTATGTACAGCAAAACTGTTTCATCTAAATAAAATCCACACTCACAACACACTTTATTAGAAAACCTGTACACATACGCATTCATGCAACTGTCTAATCAGCCAAATACTTTGGCAGCAGTGCAACCGATAAAATCAGTCTAACACAGGGCTTCAGAATTAGGGAAAAATGTGATTGCAGTAATTTTTGACTATGACATGACTATTGGTGCCAGTTGGGCTTGTTCGAGTATTTCTAAAACTGCTAATCTCTTGGGGTTTTCACACATGACAATCTCTACAGTTTACTCAGAATGGCACAATAAAGAAAAAGCTTCCTATGAGCAGCAATTGTGTAGATGGAAATGCTTTGCAAACGAAAGAGGTCAGCTGAGAATGGCCAGACTGGTTTGAGCTGACAGAAATGCTATAGTAACTCAGATAACCACTCTGTACAATTGTGATAAACAGCAAAGAGCATCTCAGACTGCACGGCATATTAAACTGTGTGACACAGATGGGCTACAACAGCAAAAGACTTCCACGTTCCACTTTTGTCAGTCAAAACAGAAAGCTGATGTTGAAGTGGGCAGAGGATCACCAAAACTGGACAGCTGAAGATTGAGAAAACACTACCTGGTCTGATTAATCTCAATTTTCTGCTAAGGCATCCAGATGATGAGGTCAGAATTTGGCCATAACAGTATCAATTCTTGGACTCAACTGCCTTGTGTCAACAGTCCAGGCTAGTGAGGTGGTGTAATGGTGTGCAGATAATTTCTTGGCCTACTTTGGGCCTGATAATGCCAATCAATCATCATTTGTATGACATTATTTGATCTCAATCCAACAAAACACTTTGGGATGTGGTAGAGCGGGAGATTTGCAGCAAGAAAGTGCACCTGAACAGGAACTGTTATTAACCTTGTGATGCAATCATGTATACGTGAAGTAGAATATCAAAGGAATCCATGCCATGAAAAGTTGGGGAAGTTGGGAGAGCAAAGGTATGCCCTATCCAGTATTTGGTATATTGTTGCTAATAACTTGCTCTGTGAGTATAAGTTCAATATAATATACAAGGAAAATGTTTATTTAAAGCTCAATATAATATACATGTTTTAGACTGTGGGAGGAAGCTACAGTACTTGGAGGAAACTCTGCAAGCATGGGCAGAACATGCAAACTCCACATACACAGAGCGGAGGTAAGATTCAAACCCCCAACATTACAGGTGCAAGGCAATAGTGATAACCAAGAGGAATTATGATTTAAAAAAAGTATTTAATATTTATACTTATATAACCATATTCATCCAAGAATGGGATAATGTAAGTAGTTGGTATTTCAAGATACTCACACCTGTTCCTGTATCTATGTTAACACATAATCCGCGCAGTCTAAACCCATTCTTTTAATCTTTCTTAAATTGTGCAATATCGGAAAAAAACTAAGATAAAGGATGTTTCACAGCACAAATGCGACTGCTGAATTTATAAGAGATTTTATCCTAATACAGATATATTTTTCAGATTAAACAGATAACATGTTCTAAACAGGTAAAACTTTGTTTCGGTGGGAGATGTTCTATTTGATTTTACTTAGTAGTCAAGATCATCCTTATAATTATCTCAACCATATACAATACACAGTACACAGTGAGATGATATAAAATTTCACCTGGACCCAAACTGCACAGAAGACATGCATGACATACTGTATGCAAAGGAAAAAAACAACATAATTTACCGTTACATTAAAGACACTGACATCAATAAAACTGGGATTGCTTTTAACTCAACAAAAAATCACACAAAAAGGCAATTTTTATACTATATCTGACTTGCAACTAGTAAACCTCAACCTCCAATCAGTAAAAGTAAGTAAAAAACAATCAAACAAAAAATAAGACACACCTCCTCAACTTCAAATCCCTACTTGTCTTAGGGAAGTTTTCTCAACTACTGTATAAGCTCCTAGTCAGTTTCCTGACTAACCTCAAATAAACATGTCTATGCACAGCATCACACTTCACACTTAATAAATACACAGCAAATTCCCCAGTTTTAAATGAACACTTTCTGAGTGTTGGCTTAACACCCATCAGAATCCAGTTGGACTTTGAAAGTGTTAAATCAACACTGTGTATTATACAGGCATTGTACATCCCTAGTGTATACATTGTTTTTGCATCTTTTACTAAATATGAACAAGTGAATAGTGAAATAGCATTTTTAAGTAGCTATTTGTATACGCTGTATACTGATTTGTAGCGCTTTTGTCAGGTTAATACAAGTTTATAAATGTTAGATGTCTCTCATATGTAATAAGTATATTTATCTTGGCATATACAGAGATCACCAGATATTATATGTGTGTATCTTTGGGGTCATTGTGCATAATATAGCCTGAAGAGATAAAGACAGTGATCAAACAAACATGCCATTTAAATGCTGAAAATATGTATGAGGGGAATTCAAGGGATGTCAAACCTTGGGACTTGTGATAAAATTTCTATATAAAACAGATTGACATTTAAAGAAGACTTAAAGCACAGTACAGTGATTTTCATATGTAGTATCATTGCAGTTATTCCCATGAACATTTAGCGAACATCAATGGTTAACTTGTCATCAACTTGCAGATGGAATGCATTAATCTGTGGGAACACAATCATTTACCAACACCACTTGCACAGTACAGGAGTTTTTGGAACATTACTAAAAGTTTTTGCCACATCCCCCATACAGTCCTGACCTCACTCCAATTTATTTCCATATAAGATAAGATAAGATAAGATAAGATAAGTCTATATTAATCCCGAAGGAAATTGTTTCTCCAGTGGCTGCATATTTAAAAGATACAAATACAATAGGATACAAAGAAAAATTTTAATAAAAATAAAATACAATGTACTATAGTGTCAGAAAATAGATATAAATAGAATAAAAATATATAGAAAAACTGAAATAACTACTGACTGTACAGAAAGATGCAGAATTGTCTCTTTTGTGTATTGTACATGTATGTTATTGCACACAGGATATATATTGCACATATGTTCGTGCCATTAGAGGAGTTCCTGAGAGTTTGCTCTCATAACTGTTTTTGTTATTCTGTACAAAAGTCTATATTTGACTTGAATGAAATGAAAGTAAAATGCTCACGTTTTAGTAATACACTAATGCGAAAAAACTCTAATAAAACTAGGCATTTCTATAGTGATATTGGCATAGCATGTTGATTTTTTTGGTGAAAGATTTGTAAGCTTCCTGAAAGACACTCTATGGCCTTGGTGAATAGGACAAATCCCCTTTCTAAGAATATACACTTTACACGTTTAATTCTGATAATCAGGTTATTAAAAGTGAAGAAAGGGCCGCTGCAATCTACTATCTGTTCTGCCTACTATCATGTATTTTGTGAAGCAAATACATAATACAAAGCAAATCTGAAACTTCAGGAAAAGACCTTCAGAAGGTCTGGTACACACAGATGCATGCAACCTAAAAGAACCACACCACATGGTGCATTTGATGCATTTGAATTGTTCAGCTAATTTGACCAATTTGCAGTTTTCAATAGAGTGCTTATTCTCTGCAGAAAAGTTTTAACCTTACAAAAGCGCTTTTCTCTTGTGGTAAGGTAGAACTAGAGGTCACTTCACAATGTCTGGCTTATTTGCGCAATACCATGACGTAAATACAAATCTGGGTCACTGGCTAATTGTTTACAGCTTAAAACATGTTTTTGTTTTTTAATAATTAAATACTGATTGCAGTTGGCATACAACATGTGTTTTGTAATTACATTGCAGACTCTCTGCAGGCACTGTCATACTACTACTGTACCACTGGCAAATAAATTGTCTGCGGCGTATATATCTGTTTATGTAATTGCGAAACACTTTAATCTTGTCTGTGAAGAACAAAGAGGGAAGTGACTGCTCAAATGAGTAGTAACTGACTTCAAAGTTCAAAGAGTTTATCTGAGATATTGATCGTCCACATGTCCTGTATACAAAAATAAACTGAAAATCAGTGACACATACTCAGTCAGATGACAAAACCCTATGCAGAACTGGAACTTGGTTTAAGGAGTACTGCGTTTGTGGAGCCATGACATTTCGTTTTAGTCTGATGACCTTTTATCATAATAATTCATATCATCCCTTTCTACTGTGCGTAATCTTCTACATGACAGACAGTGAACAAAGACTGCTTTATATCGCTCTTGTTTTCTGGAATGCCTCCCTCCCCCAAACACACAACTTATCAGTGATCATATTGAAACACAAGATTAACCACAGTGTTAAAATTAGCGACGCATCAGTACCAATATTGGTATTGGTATCTGAATGATGCTGTGCATATTTACTCATTCTTGTAAAATGTGCACTGACAATCAATGTGATATAGTCTGTATTGTTACACTAATGAACAGACAATATATATATTTCATGATTAATTATGCTAAACAAACTATATTTCATTCTATAACAATATAGAGAAACTACAGATTCACTCACTTGCTCACTCACTCATTCTCTATACCGCGTATCCTGTACATGGTCATGGGACCCCTGGAGCCTATCACTGGAGACTAAGGGGTACACCCTATATGGGGTGGCAATTAATCGTAGGGCACACAAGCACACACTTACAATCATTTGACGAAACTGAAATAAAAACAAAAACTTACCTTACAAACAGTCTAAGAGAGGAGTTTTTTTTTAAGTGAAACAAATCCCTGCTTAATCAAAGTTAACGAATACAGATAGCTAATGCACCTCATTTAAATCTCCTTGTTAACTGCCATGAAAAACCTGGAGAAAGATAAAGTGCATTTGTAAACACTTCAGGCAAGTACAACCTTGTTTTACGCTTCATGTCCTTTTTTTTTTGTTAATCACACACAGGCAAAAAGCAAACTCCATAGAAACTCACTGATATGACATAACCACACTTTCTATATGCTGTAATCTATAAAAAAAATGTCATGATAGCAAAACCTGGAGCTGTGTTTCTATGCCAGGATACTCAATTTTACACCAACATGGGAGTCATGTCATGTTTTTAACTGAGTGGAAATCAGGGCTGGCAGATCTCTATAGACAAAAGAGGCTTAGTAATGAATAAGGCTTAGAGGCAAACACAGTTCAGTAATGTGAACTCTGATGTTTTTTTTGTTTGTTTTTTTCACTTTATATCCACCCCCTTGTATTAGCAACCTCTTCATGACAGTTTGGAAAAAAGAAGGGCACTCCACGTGCCTGAGAAGAGGTATGGCTGAGGGGGGGGCATGACTTTTTGGGAAGAACTTTATTGACTATAAAACTGTACTTATTAATTTAATTTAAAAAAATAATAATTTTTAAGGTTTCTTTCAGATCAAAGGGAAGTGTTATACAAGCATAATTGTACAAAGTAATTATTTTCTATCTGTGTTGAAAGGTCTTTGTGTTTTTACTTCATTATGTTTTCAAAGCAAATGATTTTTATTATGTTCTCCCCATGATGGTGGGTTTCCTCCGGGTACTCTGGTTTCCTCCTGCAGTCCAAAGACATGCAAATAAGGCTAATTGGCGTTATGTGTGTGTGCCCTGTGATGGATTGGCACCCTGTCTAGGGTGTACCCCACCTCGTACCTTAATTTTCCTGGGATAGGCACCAGGCTCTCTGCGACCCTCTGTACAGGATAAAGCGGTATAGACGAAGAGTGAGTGATTTCTAACTGCAATATAAACAAATTTTCGTTATTTTAATTTCATGAGCTATTCTAATAACTATTTTTTTTCTTGAATATGTATTGCAAAGATTGTGTTGTTGGAAGCTGCACATCAAGTAATATTTTCAATAAAAAAATGATTCTTTTTTCCTTTATTCAAAGTGTAATTGCACACACACACCCACACAAACACACAAAATGCTGCTGTAGCATTAGTAGATATTCAAAGGTTCATGCAACAACACATATTCCTTGTATCTGTAGTGATTACAGGTTCCTAAACAATTAGTACTTGAAGAGTGAATTACTAAAATAAATGCTGTGCAGATGCTGTGTAATGAATAATACATGTGCAGGATTTATTATCTGAAAGATGTATGTTTATAAATGATGGGAGTCTGTATTCATTCCATTTAAGCAAAATTGATTAATGATCAATTAACAATTAGTTACTGCACAGGTTTTTTTTTTTTTTTTTAAGTCTGTCAGTCAAAAGGGGCGTATAAGTACATGACCATAGATTTTGGAGGCGTTATAAGCTCTGCATGCTCACTGTGAATTTGTCACCCGAACGTGAGTATAATGTAAGTAATCCACAACATTTGTTCTGGGCAATAATGCATTAGAAAGTTCAGCTGAGACTCATATGAAGTTCCTGCAGTCCTAAAGAGCTAAATTGAGTCTGTATCTTTTAAAGTTATGGTGTATTTAGCACAAATTTAACTCTTTTCCTTCCTAGTTACCCATACCACTATATAGCTAGTTCAGGTTAGCCAAACAGACAAAAACAGCCATACACAAAACTATTATGAGCATGTGCAGTTATGGGCATTTTATGCATGCATATTACCACTACACAGCAGTTGGGTGCAAAAAAACATGCAACATGGAGTATTCTAGGAATTTTAACAATTAAAATCGATTGCCATTTTTCATAATCGATCAATTGAAATGCACAGGAAATCAACTGATAATCGAATATAAATAATGATCGTTCCATAAATAATGCATACCAGAGAAATTAACAGAAAGTCATTTTTATTAACACCCATCAAATTTAAATGATTGAAACTAGCTAAGTAACTGTTAATGCCAGCTGCATCACTGCATTCAGCTGCAACTTCCACTGCATGGCACTGTTGAAGTTACACTGTTGAAGTTATTTTTTCCATATTAAAGTGAGTGCAAAATCATACAGATTTTTTTGGTAATTAATTTAACAAAGCTGCACAATATGTCCACAAATTCGCTTCTTATTATCTGGTTTTGCTAGTGTAGCTGTAGGTCATGTTTGGAACGAATGAGACCTATTGAAAGGATTGAGCTTTGAGTTCCAGCAGTGCCATGAAGTCCTTAACACTGAACTCCCACCACTCTGGCACCAAGCAAGCAGTCAGATCAATCAGTATTCTCTTTCAAGCAAATTAAAGTATTTCATAGCTTAAAAATCTAATGCAACCTTACCTATTTTATAGTTCTGGGATTAGCATTCTACGGGAAACTTGTATTAAAACAATGTGAAATCACTGAATGAATTTCAAATCCATTCCTTTGCCTTCCTTATTGTTCATATGTATTCAATTAGATTGACCATATTTCATAATACACTAATAAATAAACTCTTCAATATTTTTTTCATTATTCTGTGAAAGCCTGTGGCCTCTTGTATGCAGAAGGTAAAGGTGGATTCTTTGGCAACAAAGGCTGGAGAGAGAATGAGAGAGCAAGAGAGAGAGAGAGAGAGAGACTGCCCAATAGGCATCTAATCCCTTCTGGACCACTCTGGTCTGACATCTGCATCTCACGTTGCCATGGGGACCATGTTGCTATGAGATCAATCTATTTGTGCCACCGTGGATGGCACTGAGTGCCTTTGTGAAAGCAGTGGGTGGCAGTGAGTCTGGTTAGTGGTACTTCGTTTTATTCTCTTTCATTTTTAAAATTCTCAGATGTACCCATATTTATCATTGTGGATTATATAAATAATTATGCTATGACTTATTGTCTTATTTAGGGGAATTTTTACAGTTTGTAGCACTTTACAGTTATGTTAGTATGTTCTGGTTTTATATAAGACAATGATAAATAATAATACTCCCCACAATGTTTTCCTCTTTTTTTTCTCTCTCTCTTTTTTTTTTTTAAAGATGTGCGTCATAGAAGCATTTTGAGATTTTGGTCCAGAAGTTGTTTGTCAGCCATCTATGGTCACAAAGGTGATTATTCAGTCAGATTATAAGCAATCTGAGTCTAATTTTAAAGCACAAAACAAACTCTTTCTGGATTTTTATTTATTATTACATTATGCACCATCTAGCTTAGTAAGCTTCATCAGGAATACAAATAGTTTACACACAAAAAGTTCAGAAGCTACTTTAATAGGTAATCCATATAAATGCATTTAAAGATATAACAGGAAATATAACAGCTACTACAACGTATATATAGCCATGTTATCTATCGTATTGTATCATAGTGAATTTTGTAGTATATATTAGTGAGCACTATAGGCTTATCCAGCATAATATTACATAACCGTGTAAATTATATTCCAAACAATGCTTGGCACAGTGCAGGCAGAACCCGTATTACTTTGAGCTTCTTTGCCATTGGCACAATTTCTTTACTGTGCTCTGGCTGTAGAACTCCTCATTAAAGCAACACAATTAGGCAGGTTTGCCTTGAACCCAAGTATGTCCTTAATTATTCTACTTTTTCATGCAGCTTGCTTTAGGTTGCTAGAATTTTCAATACAGTTAATTCATGCATGTTGCTATTAAAATGTGTTTGCACTTTCACTTCTGAAATACAGGGTAGTGGAGTCACATATGACAGCTGTCACATTTTTCTAATGTATGCTTCCATTATGTTGTTGTTGTTATTGTTGTTTTACACAGTTTTACACATTTAATGTTCCTGTTAATATGAAAGGATATTAAAGTAAATCAGTGTTTCAATTAAATTCAACATGATTTGTGCTTATTTAATTCAATATTTCTGGAAATTACTAACTTTATGTGCACAACATTTTAACAAATCATTGCCAATCAGACAGCATGCTCAAATCTGAAGAAACTAGTCAGTAATCTAATTTACAAAAGATTCACATACTGTAACTGTTATAATTTATTAACTTTATCCTTGTTACAGGTAAATATTGAACTTTTATTTTAAGTATACTATTTTGTTTGATTATGATATTTCATTATCATGTTTTATTAAGATTATACCATAACTTTACGTTGTGTTTGATTAATTGTTTATGTTTATTTGTAAAAACAAACTGGCAAAATTGGTGATGATAATAATAATAATAATAATAATAATAATAATAATAATAATAATAAATAAATAAATAAGTAAGTAAGTAAATAAATAAATATAAAAATACATACATACATACATACATACATAAACTGCTGATAGCAGGCACTACTGAAAATAAACTAACTAGTTAGCAGATAGTTTTTAAGTGTTTTGATGCTTTTACTTACAGACAAGTAAAAGCAGAACAAACAGAACAATCACAGAAAATTCTTTAGTAACAGACACCTGTTTTCCCCAGTTTAAAATCCACCAGCTGTGCATTTAAAAATACTTTTCTGTTCTACACAAGTGAAAAAAGTAGTTATGTAAGTTAGCTTCCGAGTCAGTTCAGTTCAACCAGACTTCCCATTCTCTTCCAAAGCCTCTCATCATCAATGCATTTCTACCCACAGAAATGCTGCTCAGTTAATGTTTTTTTTCCACCATCTGTATAAAATCTAGATATTGTTGAGTGAAAATCCTACAGCGTAATCGGTTACTGAAAAAACTAAACCATTCTTGCCACAAAATGATCAAAGTCACTCAGATTATGTCTGACCACTTTGATGCTTTTCCGTAAAACTCATATTAATCTATAAGATACATGGATTGTTTACTGCAAATTCCAAACAATTTTAACTGTGTTATACTTTACTGCAAGTCCCTACATCATCCTGTAGGACAAATAAACAGACCTACAGTGATTTAGTATTATTTTGTCCCAAATAGTTTGCACCAAACATGTTGCATACTTTGTTTAGGAAATAGTTTAATTTGAGAACTATATTTGTTCTCATGACTAAGAAGGAAGAGTCTTATGAACAAAATTACCTCAGCATACATACCCTGGACCTGATCCTGTGCTTCAAGCTGTGGCTGCCTAAAAAACAGTATGACTGCAAAACAATCCCTGCTATCGGTTATCACCCAAATGAGGATGGGTTCCCTGTTGAGTCTGGTTCCTCTCAAGGTTTCTTCCTATTGCCATCTCAGGGAGCTTTTCCTTGCCACCGTCACTCTCGGCTTGCTCATCAGGGACAATCTAATCATTTTGATTTGTAAGCATTTTTCACATTTCATACACATTATATAATTTTCTTTTGATTCTGTAAAGCTACTTTGCAACAAAATAAAAAAGTGAATTGAATTTTTCTCAGCTAAAGATAATCCATCACTTTCTTATGATAAAATATCCATACTGTAGATTCCATAAACCTCACTTATACACTTTTATTAAAGCTTTTCTTGTATTAAAATAACAACACATCAAAGCTGTATGTGAATAATAGTACAGTAATGGGTCACTAAGGAACACAAGGAAAATGCGCTTCTGTGCCACTCTTATTGTAAAACTATAACAAAATGATAATTATTTCAAAATAATGGTCCTTACAATTACTTACATCATACAGCCATCTTTCCCTGAAACCTTCTTGCTGAATCAACTCTGGTCACAAATAACAAAGAACCCTGGTGGTTAGAGATTAGCATTGCACTCACACAACTGACAGGGCTGATGTTATCCTTGTAGGATGTTATCCTTGTCTAAATAATGACCAGAAAGTAGGATTGCTACACATGCGGTCGAATTGCTTGTCATGCTAGGGGTTTGAGGCTTGTATTTCGATATGCTATGGTAAAATTTCCCACTATTCAGACAGCCTCCCTCTGTTTAGACAAGAAAGCCTCATATCTTTCCTCCATGGCTGCATCTTGCAAAGGCTCATAAGTTAAGTTAAATTAAGCCTTTATTTTGTCACATATACATACAGAGAAACTTTTTATTCGCATATCCCACCTTAGGGTCTGGGATCAGAGTATATCAGATATGATACCACTGGAGTGGACAGGATTAAGGGGCTTGCTCAAGGGCCCGACAGTGGTAGGTTTGGTGTAGATGCGGCTTGAATGGCCAACCTTCTGATCTTAATTCTTGAATGGCCAACCTTCTGAACCTTAACCCTCCGTGCTACCACTACCCCATAATGAAAGTTCTTAAGGGACCCCTGTGCAAACAAAGATGCTCAACAGGCATCATGGTTATTATTGGATAGAAGGGTGTCACCATATCTAGGAAGCATATAACAACCCCAGATACAGTACACGCGTACACCATGCCCATCTGCCGAATGTTTCATTTTTTCGGAAGTGTTTTCTTGACCTCAGTTAGCCATTCTTGATGGCAATTCCAGCTTGATGTGTTATGACTTTACATCAAGGAAGCACAAACCTCATCCTGTAATGAAGGGCACGGTTGTGATTATGCTACTTCCATCAAGACTCCTTGAGCCCTTTTAACTTTTTTCTATTGTCAAAACCACGGTTTTGTAACAAAGCAATCATTTTGTTGCGATTTCAATAAGACATTTTGTCAAGATAAGCCTGCATACCAGCTGCAACACTGCGGTCAGTGTGGCTATGCTGATGTAATGTTTCATCTGGTAAGACCACTAGTGACATGACACAGGCATCAACAGCAAGCATATTGCCGTAGCTGTCTTACATGTGATTCATCACATTAGACAAAATACGTACCACAGACTGCGGGTGAGCTGGGGCCTGCAGACATAGTATCTGCTTCTGATAAGGAAATGAAAGAGATTACGTTAATCCAAATGTATGAATAAAAGAACAGAAACGATTGTTTAAATCTGTTATTCATACATTCTCTTACACAAACTGCAGATCTGCCTTTATTACTTGGTGGCCTCTAAATTCGCCTGAAATGAAAAACATCTGTTGTTCTTTTAAAGATAGAAATTAATTGTTAGGATATAAAAAAGTGAGAAAGTAAGTGTATGAAGACATATAATGATGAGGTATTTGGCTTATTGTGCTTGTCGTTAATCATTTCTCCTTCTCTAGGCAAATAGAATAACAGTAAGGACGTTATAAGGATGAGTGTGAAGCCATCTTGGTCCCCAGGAATATTAGGAAGTACTTCCAAAAATAACTGTGTTGACCTGCTCTGTTGTTGGGTAAGACTGAGTGTATAGAGTCTCTGTGTCCTCAATACACCTTTTACTTGGCCTAACTTGACTGCTCAAACCTCTCCTGTTGATTGGATTAGTGAAGAAGAAACCGATGGAGCTTCAGTATTACAGTATTCTCTTTCCTAGCTTGTCTATAGTTAGCCATTCCTGATCTCAGCTGGATCATCAACAAGCTGGATTATCTGACCATGAAACGGCTTTCACAAGGTAAAAGGTACCACTGGGATTGAAGTTTAAGACACGGTTGACCGATAAAACAGATCTCTAACTGAGAATTAAACTGATCACAAGATATAGCAGATTGAAGGAATAGTTGTTAGCACTATCGCCTTGCACCTCCAGGTTCGAGGGTTCGATTCCTGTCTCGGGTCTGCATGCATGGAGTTTGCATCTGGTTTCCTCCCACAATCCAAAGACATGCAGGTTAGGCTAATTGGCGTTCCCAAATTGCCCGTAGTGTGAATGAGTAAGTATATGGATGGATTGGCACCCCGTCCACAATGAATCCTCTAACTGAATTCTTTGATAAACTGAGTCATCAAATTGCACATATCTACAACAGAAAGATATGGTCTAGCTTAATAACAGCTTAAAACATTTTCATGCAAGAATTATATAATATATAAATATCATTAAAGGATTGTTTATCTTAAAACTCTACATCAAGGGAAGAGATTTATTTTTATAAATGCATCTATCTCTTTAAAAACCTTGGCTAATTTTTGTATTTAAACGTTTTGACATAACTGGAACTGACAAATGAGCCCTGAATTGGAGGCTTATCATGAGGAAAGAAACAGGGTGGTGTGTGGGAGTCCAGTCTGCTAGCTGTTGTGTCCTGTGGGTTTTCTGGTTAAGAATAACTTTGCAGCTTTTTGCTATGGTTATTGTAAGTATGGGTGCCATTTTATATTCATCTGATTCATTTACTATATTCACATCCAGATGATCTTGGCTACAGGCAGAAATAGCAGAAAATTATCAGGAAAAAAAATGTATCTTTCTAGTTACCTTACAGCAAATAATGAGAATAGTCAAAGTGAATAATATAACTGTGAGTAATCAAGGTGATTTCAACTGCAGAAATGATCAAATATTAAACATAATGTTGGATATCAAAGATAAAATATCTGCACAACACTTTGTGAGTCGATGAGAGAATATTGTGGCAGCAGCGTGTCGGCTTGCTCTTTCAGAAAAAGTCACTTGCTTTCTTCTTTTTCCTCTCCCTCCTCCTTCCCTCGCTGCGTTCACCTCAGAAGAACTGCGTCAGTCTCGGGCCCAAATAACCAAATCTGGGAGCCTTTTACATAAGCAACAAGCAGAAAGTAGGCCAGCATGAACTGAACTGGATATGAGGCACATGGTTTGGTAGAAGAGCCGAGCAGCTGCTGGTAGCTGTGTAGGTCCGGACCTTGTGGGATTGGTGTGTGTGTGTGTGTTTGTGAAGAGACAGGGAGAGATGAAAATGATGATGGGGTAGGGATATGACCATGCTGGTGATGTCTAGCCATCCCCAGGGCCAGTGTGACTCAGAATCCCTTTGCTCACTCTCTTCCGCTCATCGCCTCTCTATTCTCCTACTCTGCCTTTCCCCCTCGGGGGAGTGGAAACCCTCCCTCCACTTCTCCCTACCCTTTCTGTTTCATCCGGATGTGGAGTGCAAGAAGCTGAGTCACAGAACGGTGGGGGTGGAACTCAGTGAGAGAGTGAGAGAGAGAGAAAGAGACAAACAGCTGATATGTGTTGGTGGATTTTGTTTTTGCTTCAAAATGATTGGACGTGTTCATAGTGAGGTTGAAGCTTAAAAGTTCTGAAGCTTGTTACCATGGAAATAAGAGCTGAGACCATCCTTTTCTGGTGTTTTTTGGATCCAGAGGGCATGAGGCTTTTGGTTGCAATACCACTGAAGCAGACGGGGGGAGAAAAATAATAATAATGATAATAATAATAATAATAATAAAGCATATATATGTGTTGAAAATGTGCCATTTAACAAGCATATGGATCGGGTTAAGTGACATGTTGAACAAGAGGGAATTGTTTAAAAAAAAGAAAAGAAAAGACTGAGAATCATACAGATAAAAGAGAATGGAAGACTATAAAAATACACACTTCAACTCATATGACCTCGTTCTCACTCACTCTCTCTCGCTCTCTTTCTCTTACTCACTCTTGCTCGCTCTCTATTTCTCTCCATGCATCCATTTTTTTGGTCACAAAAAGCATGTCTTTATTCTCAACACCATTATGTGTAATGCAATTTATTGAGAACAAATGCTTAAAAGGAGTCAATTCATTATGATTAATCTGTTCATGCAAAAGAACTTCTTTTTAAACCACTCGCTTGTCTGGAATGTTATTTTCTTTTATCTTAATTGGCTCCTCGTATAAAAAGACATCTCTGCTGATTATAACTGTGAAGATGTCTTCTAATGCATTTTTACGCTTTCTATTAAAAAAAAAAAGAGCTTGGCTCTGGGTTCATCATGAGCCGGACCTGCTTACATATCTTCTAAATCAACAGTGCAAAAGCCTAGATGAGCAGCAGATGGGAAAATAAGCTTGAAATGAAGCTTGAAATCTTGTTCTTTGTGCAGATAATTGTTTCAGACGTTTATATTTAGAAAGAAAAGAAAGTATCTCCCTTTAGAACAGGACAGTTTCAAATTTGAAAATGTCTAGACATAGGCCTAATTAATTTATTGCAATCTTATAATGAAATATATGAAGGATGTTCAAGTCAAACTGGGACTTTTGATTGTGCACAATACCAGAACACTGTTACGAAAGTAAAAACTAACATTATTTCTCTATATAATCTCCTGCTACACTAATGCACATATCCCAGCATTTTATTAGTGCCTGAATACCATCAAGGTAGAAAGTTTTCTCAGAAGTCCTGATTGAACTGCCTGCTTCAGGTCTGAAACTGTGGCTTCCCAGGAACTCCTTTAATGGCCCAAACATGTGAAAATGTCTTGGAGTGAGGTCAGGACTGTACAGCGGGATGTGGCAATAACTCGCAGCTGAGTTCTGTAATGTGCAAGTGGTGTTGGTGAATGATTGTGTCTACAAATCCCACAGACAGAGCGTCTCTTCCACGAGCTATTCATTGATTTTCAAGGATCAGGCACTGCGCTCACTGAATGTTGTCATTCACAGATGTATGACCTTCTTTAAAATGTTTGCACGATTCAAATATTTTACTGTGCCTAAAAAATTCATTCATGAGAAATTTCATCCTTCAGGGTTTGACCTGAACACCCTTTATATGAAATAAATCTGTCTAGGGGTGATTATATGTTTTGGTTGAAATTCCCTTTAAAAATCTTTTCATAAAGGGAAAGAATTTGTTCCATGTTTTAACATTGCATGTAGTTCAGTGTTCATGTGTATAAAGTAACTAACAATATTAATTGATTATTGTGCATCTAGTGGATCTAATTGATTGATTGATTGATTGATTAGAACTCAAAGACAAAATCTTGTCCCAGATAGGGACTTCTAAGTTTTATACGGTGCAAACATTTAACATACATGTATACATAACATACATTTAAAATGTACTTTTTTGTCCTTCTTCCCCCTTTTTTCTTTCAGTTCATCCATTATTAGTGGACAATTTTCTTTTTTAAATAAAAGGTACTATCAGATACCTATATATATTCATCACTAACTCCTCTACAAAAAATCTTATATTTGATTTGATAATTTGTCCATGTTTAAGATTATTCAACAAGGTTAGAGGATTTTTTTTTACACACAAAGCTTTAAATGATTTTATTCTTTATAGTAATTTGAATTTAATTACATTATCTATTTCAAGCTTAAAATAAAACCACATGGAAAGGAAAAATGTCTAATCTATTTAAAAAACCTTATACATGAGTATCTACTGTATATTTCTTATGATAGAAAATCATACATAGATATAACTATGTTAAAGATATTTTTCACTTGTAGAGATGTAATTATTTTGTAGACTCTATTGGGATTGTAAGTGAGTGCACTTGGGTAATCCAATTACTATGAGACTGACGGCATTTGTCATACAGTTAGAGAATTTATATTTTAGAGGATATTTGTAACAATTGTAAAATAAACAAAATGTTCTGTGTTACAAGTGACTAACTAGAGTAATCTAGCCTTTTCCAATTAAATCAGATATTTCTTTTTTTTAATTAAATAAAAAGTCACAAACTTTGTCACCTTTGTTCCGTAGATTGTCTAACACTAGAGGATTAAACATTTGACTGACAATGTGTATCCCCCTATATAGCCAATTTATCGAATAATGTATTTAGCTGAGAATAAGATGTCTGGCATAAGTGTAATTATCCACACAGTAGATGTGAACTGGCTTAGATTGCTCTGGATTCTAGTTTACATGCAGGTTGCTAGACAGGCTTCTCTACATTGCCTCCATGAGAGAATGTGTGTGTGTGTGTGTGAATGTGCATTTGCATGGAGCTCTATGATTGACTGTCTTTCTATTCAGGGGAATATTCCTACCTCACCCCCAATTTAGGGCAGACTAGCGTATTTGATTACCAGTACAAACAAGCCTCCACACTGAGATCTTGTTATTGTGTAGCAGAAGGCGGCAATTCTGGTCTATATTTAGATCTAGTGGGATCTTTCATGTTTAATCATACAGTACATAGAATTCACAAAGGATGTAAACCAAATACAATTTCTAATTTTAAGGATTTGCATCATCACACTTCTTTTGACATTAAAAAGGAGTCGGAGATTTCGAATCCTATAAATTCCCTTTTAAGAGATCCAAAACTTTACCCTAAGTGAACTCAACTAAAGCTCAAATGCTTATGTCTTCAAATCCACTCCCTCACCTACAGCATGAGTCCACTGTTGTTTATTATCCTGATGCAATTACTGTATGTCTCCACAACTAACAAAATCTTCCAAAATGCATTCTATTTATTTTCTTAATATCTTCAAATTAATGACTTATCTCCTTGGATTGTATTGCATCAGATTTAACATGGCAGTTTAAAGGCAATAAAAATAAGAATTCTTAAGCATGTACTTATAGTAGAATAATGATGACCACAAGATGGCAGCATAGAGCCAAACATATTATACACATCACACTGAACCATCATTATGGGCATATCTTTTGAGTCTTCAGTGATTAGTGTTCCTATCTTCTGGATGTAGTATATAAGATGTAACAGAGACGAAACATACCTCATTAAATGATGATCACGCCTCTAACTACATTAGTATAGAGAAACAAATGCATTTAGAATATTCTGTATACTATTATAAAGTAATATAAGCCTTTAAGATCCCCAGTGCAAGCTGTTCGACATTACAGATGTTCTTACATTATTTATGGAGAGTTCTACTGCAGAAACACCCTGAGCGCTCTCACTCTGAGTGAAGGTGCATGTACATGTCTATGTAGGTGATTTCTCTTTTGTTGACCTTCCTTATTGCTTTAGGGTGTGTACATTTTTGTGTTTAGCTCTCAGTGTGTCATTGAGTGTGTGGATTTGAGTGTGCATTCATTTTATAGCTCTCTTGTGTTGCCCTTATATCAATCTGATACTGGTTTCTTACAGCAGGTGTGTAACTGTATAGTCAGACCAGACAATGATATTTGTGTCTTTAATCAGTCCTCTTTAACAAAACAATTTAAAGGAAATTAAGCAGTCTTAGGAGCATTGCAAGCAGACAGTTGGCGGATTAAACTCTAAGTCACTCCAAGGCTTTTCAGAGGGATTAAGGTCAGGGTTTTGATGTCTGGCTACTCAAGCATATGTACCTTGCAGAGATGTGCTGCTGGGGCCGTAGTGAGGTACTTAAGGTCACTCCTGGGATCATTTAAGTTTCACAGATGTAATACAGCATCTACAGCTGCTTTTTAAGTATCTGTTATTTACTTAGTTTTTTCTTTCACTTAATACTTTTTTTTCGCTTCTATTTCAAAACGAATATCATTTTACTTCATCTTAATACATTCTCATCACACTTCGCTATAAATCCACAGTGAGACTTTAGTATCACATTCATATAATGAATTTAACTCCTAATCTTAATTTTAACTGAAGGGACAGCAAGAATGAGAGCCAATACTTCTTGGTATTGTGAACTCTTTGTAACATCTAGAGGTATCCTGCTTGCAAACATTTGAGAGATTAGGAATAAGGCTGTTGTTAGTTAGCCCAAGCATTTCAACATGTTCCTTGGTCGAAGAAAGAGTCATTTATACCCAAATCAATGCGGAATGAGTTTTCCTTTAAGATTCTTTGGATTATATTTTTTATACATGTAATGCCTTTGCAGTGTTGGATATGTGAACCAACCTGTTGCTGTATGGTATATTCAGCCCTTTTACAAGCTTCCCAAACAGAAACTCGTTCACAGATAGATGCTACTGGCATGACATGTCCCATAAGTCAAAAAATTGAACGGGGGAATATTTTTGGAATATTAAAAAAAATAATAAATTTTAAAAAAGCAAAACAAATGACTCATGGCTGTTTAGGGCAAACCAGATCTAGTCTGCTAGCTATGGGTGAGTAATGGAACGGATCAAATCTTAAAATTAGGCTTCAATTGTTGATAAGATGATACGACGGTAACTAAACAACTGTCAAATATTGTGCAACAACTGTAATGTAATGTTTCTTACAATGATGCTCGTTCCATCAAATTTTGAGCCACAGTGACCTGTGCATGTCAGGATCTTTGGTTTAGATAGATTTTGCATGTTCACTGTAAGGATTTTTTTATTTAAAATTTTTTTTTTTTTTTTTTTTTTAAAAACACAGCCTAAAATGTAGTTATTCTTTTTAAAAATCATCATATACCTACATGTAGAGTGCCATGCAGATAGCATTAAAGGGGATGCTTTCACTGCCAACAATTCTGGTCCTTCCAGACATGTGCCAACATTGCTGCGACTTCTACTTTGTTTGGATCAGCTCCCAAGTATAGCCAGTTCATCTGCTGGTTACAACGATAATGCCATATAAATCTTACATTCATTCGACACTTGTATTAGAGAAAACATGCTTACACGTTTGAACATCAACCACCTTGAAGTGAAGGCACAATAAACAGAGGTGTCCAAGATTATCTGGAAAGGGATGGTGTAGGTGGAGGATTTAATTCCAACCAAGTAGAAGCCACACCTTTCTACTGAAACTCTAGCGAAAGTCATGACCAACTGACAGACAGGTGGAAACAGGTACGACTTCTGATAGATTGAAACAAAAACCTGCAACCATGCTAACCCTTTGAAGATAAGATCGAGCACCTGCGAGTTCAATAACAAACATACCTGCTGCATTAAACTGGCAAAGAAAAAATAAATAAATAAATAAAATCAAGTGTCCTCTAATAGGTTTCTGCACTACAAGAGATCACTCATTTTCTCACAGAGGCAAACATGGAACATTGACAAAAAGGTATAAATAATTGCATTTGGTCTCTGCATGAAAATATAAAACTCACCAATTTTCTTTATTTACTATAGATGTACACCAGTTGAGAATGGTTAAGAGCACACACGAAGGCTAACGTATGACAGATCGCATCACAGATGACAGAATTCGGAAATAAAAAGTTCTGAATTACAAATTGATAAAAATAGCATTTAACTCTAAACATTTCTAATGCAAATAGCAACATGTACAGATGTTTGTGCCACTTTATCAACTGTATGTACTGTAGTTGCTAATAACGTTTTCATCTGTACATGAGAATTTGTACAAAGTAAGAGATCTACCATTTAATAATAGATAGAAGATAAAATAATAGTACATAATATGTACAATATTAAATGAAGCCATGGAGCAGGGGTGCATACTAAAGGACACTTTACAATGGTTGTTTCATCAAGAGAAAAAGCCTCCAGAGATGTTCATTTAAAGCCATTTAATGCTGAAAACAAGCTCTGGTGTGCAGAGGAAAGGATGACACACACACACACACACACTGTAGTAGTGCTCTAATACACTACTTACCTCTTGCAGAGCACTAGAATATGGATTGTTGAGGGGGAAAAAAAACGCATTGGCCTTTAGAAACGTCTGAACATACCAGAAATATGGAACAAATTATTGGTAATTGCTATTTTTTTGACAATTAAAAAGACTGATCACTGTTGTCCTATTTACAAACTTGCACATTCAATTCGAACAAGCTAATGCAAGCAAAAAAGAAAAAACAAAAATACTTTTAATCATTATTGAACAATTCCCAAAGACATACAAGACCCCCAGAATGTTATGAGCCTCTCCTCAGCACCTAATGGAAGTTCAAACAATGGCCCAGGTTTTTAACCTAACAAACCTAACAAAAGATATTAAAAAAATAGAAAAAAAGGAAAAGCATCAAAGTCTTTTGAACTCCGCTGGTCGCAATATAGACCACACTAGGCAAATGAGGCCTGGTCGCCACGGTTCATTAGATTATCCCCCAACTCAGAGTCACATAGTGACTCCCCTTCAGTCACTGGTCAGGTGGCCTAATTTGACCCACAGTGCACGTTTTACCGAAGGTCACTGAATATTACTCTTAATATCTCCATTAACTAATCTGGAGATATTTTGTAACAGAAAATCGGTTTTAAATTAGAAAACATTGGCCCTTATATTTGCTTATCTTACAGCATCTCACCAAGGTTGTCAATCAGCTACAAGGCACTCAGTGTAAATAAACACTTCGTTTGACTTTTTTGTTTTTAAAGAAGTGGTGCTTCTACATATCCATAAACTGTCAGTCGGTGGATATGAACACACAAGCTGTTCCAGGTCAATTAGAGTAAACACTTAGTTATGACCTAACAAACTGGATAATGCAAATGAAGAAAAGAAATCAGCCAAAATACTGTACAACGCTGTTCAGAATAAAGTCCTAGGAGCTTTCTCACCATGAAGACGGTTTCAGGTAGTTCTTTCATCGTAAGGAACTCCTTGAAACCGCCATCACAGTCGATGAAACATGGAAACAAAACAATCATTAACCATTGTTTGAACATCCATACAGTCTGGGTAAACCTATAGCCAGGTGTACTGAATAGCATCTAAAAAATATATTACAACAAAATAAATTGGCACAAGACCTAATTTCTACAGTGGAATCTTTTCCTTTAGATATCCATCAAGGTTAGGAGCTTCCAATAGTCTGGCAAGCTTATTTTAACATTAAAATATATACCGTGAATCTTGCTCCTTTTGCCAAACAGTGACACTTGGCTGACAGTCCCCATTGCTGGACCAGATAACACATGAAACAAACATCACACATAAACTGACATGAACAACCAGTCTGAGGCACAAAGCTGGAGGCAATAGCAGCTATGTCCTAGCATCTGAGAAAAAGAATAAAGGTTAGAGATGTATACACATTTTCATTCAGAATCTGCACTCTCCCATCTTCACGTGGGGCGAAAGGCTTTTGCTCAATTAAAACACAAATGGTCAGCAGTCAAACTGCAAGTGCTCCTGTGCTGAAAATGACCCGTTCATGTTTTTTTTGCCCTAGCACCTACTCTTTTAATGACGATTAATGGTAAGTGATGGGTAAGGGGGACAGTCAGTGCAGATGTATGCAACAAGAAACGAAGAGATTTGTGGGGAAAAAAAGACCACAAAAATAACAAAGAACAAAATAGTACACCTGAGAAGGTCTAAAATAAAAACTCCAGCGTAGGGGCACTGGCCGAGGGAGGGTCACTGTGGCTCTTTATGGGAGCAGAGCTAAGTGTGTGTCCAGGTTTCCGGGTCACACCAGGCCATCCTGTGCTGCTGCTGCCTCTGCTGCTGTGCACTGGGCGCGCTGTTCTCGGCCTTTGCCTCTGAGCTGCTTTGCTCCTTTAGTGGCCATCCCGGCTGGTTATCATGTCCTCCGCACGCCGGTGGCCTTCCAGGGCCTTTACTGTGGACATGTCATGAGGAAGCTCCGATTTACGACGCATTAGTGGCCGTTCTTTCCGCTGCTCCCTCTGAATCTACAGCATAAACATAAGCAGGTTAGATGTGGTAACAAAAAAGTGGCTTCTCTGTGTGTATAATGGTTATGTTCGACCTGACTTCACTACTTAACAGTATAATTCGTCAACCCCCTAAAAAACATGAAAAATTTCTTTGGTATGCGCAGTAATTTTCTTTGGTATAAGTACTGTAGGGTTAAATACAGAAATAATTCACCATCCCAATCCGCGTTTTTCTTGACGGT
>JAQMYG010000020.1:10648024-10660611 GCA_030014215.1 Clariallabes teugelsi
TTTGTAATGACACATGCATGGCCACGAGTATGTACGTGTGCATTTGTGTGTGTGTGTGTGTGTGTGTGTGTGTGTGTATACCTGCAAGTGTGGCCAGGCAGCCTCTAATGTGGGCTCATCCTCCTCTGGGTCAAATTCTGCCCCAGTTGGGTTGGATGAGGGCGGTAATGTCCTGAACATGTTGATTGCAAACTGAAAAGAGGAGACAGTTGATTAAGAATACAGTTAAATATGCAGTTAAAAACTAATAATGGTCTCCTACACATCTAATTATTAGACCTTATATCAAACAATCACTATCATACAGATATATAACTGGTACTCATTGCACAAGTACTGTCATATAAGCACCAAATCTAGCGTCATAAACCAGATTTAACAAAGCTATACAGACCACTGATCAATCAGATAACATGTCATGTATTCACTGCACTGATACTGTAGTTAAAAGCATGCATTTTTATTTCCCCTTTTCATTGTGTTGCAAGGGATTCCACTAGGGCTGCCCGGGGTACTTGATTATAATAAACTTGATTATGAAAAAGAAAGAAAAAAATCACTATATTTGGTAAGTCCTGAGAAACTAAGAGTGAATGTGTTCAGGTTTTAACTTAATGTTTTTCTTATAAGTGAACTACATCCAGAAATCAGTTTGGGAGAATAGGTTTTTGTGTATCGGATACACTTTAGCATTCTATTCTTTACAATTTGAATAGTATTATTCTGATTTGAATATTTATCAAAATTTGAGTAAAAAGAAAAATTGTCATGGTTACTGAATATGAGAATGCACGGCTAGTTCTAAAACTAAATACAACATTAACTAAATATTTATACTTACTACAGGAGATATTTCAATAAAAACTTGATTTTTACTTTCGTCTGTTCATTGGTAAACAAAGTTGGAAACTGCAAATGTTTTAACATTGCAATGTTGAAACCCACATTTTAATAATAAATGATTTTAATCTCATGCTAAGAGATTAAACTAATCTGGTCACATACAGTTCACAAGTATGCATTCATCATCTTCCTCTATAAAACTTTAGCCCAGAAACTATGGCCGGGAACTGGAACAGGGCACCTACAGTTCCTTGTGCATTCTGTAGTTCTTGTGTCATCAACGTCAAAGCCACAACCACAGAAACAATACATGACCTTTAGAATACTGCATTCTGAGTTCTTAAAAACAAAACATAGCACAGGTTCAGGCAGCGAAGTCTGTGCTGCTACTCATTACCTTAAGTGTGTATTTTATAATGGGAGATAAGTTTACAGATATGTCACTCTACCCTGCTTTTCTATCTCCTTCACTAAAGTTTTAAATAATTACTTGAAAAAATATTTCTCAGTCCCAAAGTCCCAAATTCTTCAGCACGAACATAGTTGACAACATTAGATACATGCATATATGCATACGTGCAGTGGAACAGTCCAAGAGCCATATAACTTTATTAAAACACACAAACACACAAAAAGAGCATGTTTGGATCATGTCCATTCAGAGCCGAAAGTCTTTCTCACTGCTATCGAACTGTGCTAGAGTTCACTTGGAAAAACACCAAGATTGACTGGGAGAGGAGATGGTGTCAGTGCATCACTACTGCGTTTTTACCAAAGCTTAAGTTGGTGGGAAATATTGTACATGCCCCCTAACTGCTTCTCTAAAATCTAAAAACACGTAAATCAAAAGGCCATAAAAGGCAAATGGGTAAAGTCAAACTTTTTTTTTTTTTTTATACTGTTTAAACTATTTTATAATACGGAAACTGTACGAAATCCATTATAACTACAGGAATATCTATGACTGTACAATTTAAAGTAGAACTTTATGTGTCTTAAATTTTTTAAAATTATTATTTCATTTAAATTATTTATGTTTTAATTTAATATTTACCGTATACATAAAAACTTTATAGTTTAAACAAAAAAAATGTCATCATTAATTTCCTTAATAGCAAACAAACACAATTTATGGTAGTGTTGCATTTAAATGTAAATTATAATTACTTCAAAACCAATTATGCAGAATTGTGATGATTTTTTTGTTATAGTCCTCACTCCTAGTTTAGAGCCTGCATAAAAGTGCGTGATAAGAAACTGAGCATTTTTATCAATCTGAAAAGCATTTCTTAGCAGCACTTACATTATTCTAGCTTTCTGTCAGCAGAAAAGTGGAGTTATGTGAAACCACAGCACCTGATGTTTTTTTTTTTCTATAGGTTTTCCATTACAAACGCTTGCCTATAGCATCATTTCTCGTAATATGCAATCTTACTATGCACAAGAAAGGGAAACAAGTCTCATGACCTTGTGCTTAATAAACAGCTTCTTTTCCATTAAACTGAGAGCTAATTACTATCTGGTCTGACAAAGGCAACACAGTCTACCCACGAAGATGATAAACATAAGATTTGCGCACTCCGGGGTTCAGGCTCATCTTTATACTTTGATGATAAAAGCAAAGAACTTCAAAGTCTCCATGTCCTAAAAGAGACGGGACACGGGAACTCTAATGCACAAGTATATTATCATGCTGATATTGGAAGCTTTACAGTGTTTTTATGCTACATGGATTAAACGGGGGCAGAATAAGAAGAATGATTCAATTTGCACTTCGATTAAAAGTGGTTTCCTGCTTAACATGTAGGCCAGTGTTTGATAAATATCAAAGGCATCTTATTCAGCACAAAAATAGCTAATGCTGGCACCAGAGAGCTGTGGCTAGGTCAACTGAAGCACTCCAGCTGAACTAACAGTTCCTGACCAAAAAATACTTCTTAAGATCTTCCGATTTTATTCTCACTGAAGCTCTATTATCATAAAGTTTTTAAACAAGCCCTGGAGCAGTAGAGCAAGACCTCCAATAAGCACCCTGATTAAAATAATATTAAACAAGCAAGCACACTGTCTAGATCTTTAAAAAAATAAAAAATAAAAAAAAAAGACAAAAAAAATTGTACAATAGTGGTCATTAAGTGGTATGAATATTTCTTGTAATATAGTTGTCACTGTGCACAAAAAAAATGTGACGTATGTCACTAATTAGTTCTGAAGAGCTTTGCTAATTAGAATCATGAGTCTTTTACTTTCTGGGTGTTCACCTCTGCACAAAAAGGCCTAAAAATAAGGAATTCTTAAGCGAATTGTAAACCTCTCTGCTTTTTGAAGATCATGTATAGAAATATGCAATCAAGCAGGCATGGATTGAGCGAGTGACACCAGAGTATGAAAGACGTCTTTTTGACTCTATGCCTACAGTACCAGGATTCATCAGGTTTTGAAGAATAAAAGGACTTCAAACTAAACATTGTACATGCCCCAATTCTCACAAGCAAGAATTCTCTTATAATTAAATAGCAGTTGTATAGCAATTTCACTGCATAAAATAAATAATTCTTCTCATTTGTCTCGATACATTTGGCCACTACATGTCAAACCATTTTCTAAATACATCAGACCAGTGATACCCATAACTCCCATTAATGCTTGTGGGAGGACTGGGAGTGAGGATTTTGATACCTAGTCTAGTAGATATCTGGTGAACCATTTTGTCCTTTACTTTATTTATTTTAATAATATTACTTCTTCTGTAGTAAGAATACACAACATTTTAGTCATCTCTAAAAAAAATCCCATGTTAAGCCTATGTTTTAATTATTTCAACTGGGCTACAATCAAAGGAATCAAATTAGTGTTAAACCCAAATTGCTCAGATAATTATTAAGACACCATATGATATTGGCTACTAGCTCTGCCTTACAAACCTTAAAATGTAAACAACAATGACTCGACACCTCTCATTCCCCTTTTTATCAGCATGGTTAAAGCTTCTTTCACACCAGAAGTTCTCATAAGCACAAGCAGTTAGTGAGGGTGTATGAATAATATATTGTGTTAAGTGGCAGTTGTAATCTTCCACTCAATGAATCCATGCCGAGATGTAGTAATTAGCTAAAAAGGGGCTTTGTTGTCCATCTGTTCAAATTACATCTAACTGGGGAAAGTCAAACACATCAGTACTTGTAATTATGATGTGCCTGTGTTTGTCTATCTATTTATTAAAGGGATCAAAATGAGAGCCTTACAACCTTACTACACAAGTTGTAATCCTGAATTGTTCTAAAATATAATTTCATTGCAAATTTTTGATGGCTTAAAAGAGAGGAAACTAATAATTCTGTATTTTCTTTTTCCTGGCTGCTTCTCTTGTAATTAAATATTTCCACCAATAACAAGCGATTATGGCACATCACGAAAATGTAACATGATGCAAACTTTGACCATTATAATTATGTTAATCATCCCAAGTTTTGTAATGTGGGACTGTGCTGTCATAATGTGCATCTCATCATTCTAATAAGCTTGCATTTAATGCAACTGCCCTGTTTGAACACCAGAGGTCCCAAACTGCACAATCCAAAAAAATATATAAAGGGTACAAGAACCGATAGATCCGACACGCATTGTGGCTTATACAGTTACACAACCATGTTAACAGTTAAAACACCAGCTGTGAGATCAGTCACCACCACCTAAGAACAAGACTGTGTCTCCTGCTGCAGAACCGTTTTATGTTTCAATACAGTATTTTCCCAGCTCACATCCTTTTTATTTATCAATCTTGTGGGAAACAAGAGTGAACAAGCAGTTTAAAAACTGTTATTTTCTATATTTTAGAAATTATACATACAAAAACACACTAATTTACCCCATTCATAAAAGCAAAAGGGTTTTCCAGTTATTATTTTTTGTTTAAAATACTGACAATCAAATTGAATCATGAATTGTGAAGCATTTGTTATCTTAAATTAAATTGAATGCGACCAGGGTGCACAGCTGTGTTGTTTTCTGGCTGCGACACAGTCGCTTGAAGTTACTGCTGCCACTCTAGTCAATGCTCATGTTTTCACCAGGTGTGGCGAGTTTCAGAAGCGGTTTTCTGCACAGCTTCTTCGCTAAAGATATGTGCCTAATTCTATTTTTAACTGAAAAGCAACAACTAACCAATCGGGGAGCTCTCGCCTCATGAAAAGTTGTACCAGGCCAATTGTGAAGGCGGGCCGCTCAGTGGCTGAAAATGCTCCTGATGGGGCATGAAGGTGACAGAAACCCTTGCTACAAACCGCACTCATAGATCTGCTCCCGTTGAAAATCCGAAGTTACACCAAGTCACTTCCTGTCAGCTAGCGTGTTATAGAAACAGTTTGACATAACCGAGTAGGCGAAAGCCGGATAGTCATCTGAAACAAGTCTAACTGTTAAAGACTACACATCTCTGGAACCTAATACATGTTCATGATATTCAAAGAACCCGTTCTATGTACTCCGTGATAGAATAAATACCTGGGGCTAGTACTGCAGGAAAATTAAAAAGATCATCTTTGGATTACAACAATGCTTGTTTAGTCAATATTTACCATGTTATTTATCAAAAGCAATTTTTTACTTCAACAGTGATAAAGAAATCCTTTTAAATCTGGTTCGTACAGTCGTTGATCAAAGATGTAAATGATGGCAATAAACTCACCATGTGCACCACCTCTGGGTAGATGGGTTCTGTGATGACATTCCTGTTGTGCGTGATGTATTCAACCATCTCGCTGAGCGCCGCCCGCTTTACCTCCTTCCATTTCAGGTCACTCAGAGGGTCAGATACAAAGTCAAAGAGTACGCAGCACTGGCGCAGCTTCTGCACAAACAGATTCTCCTGCTCCGCTGGGGGCACATCTTCACAGAAAAGCAGAGAGGTAAAGATGAGTTTTAAATGTTGGGTAAAAAGCAGTCTGCTTGTCTGAATGTTTGGAACTATTTTCCATTCTCATCTGTCATATTTCAAACATGTCTGAATGAGCACCCTGGTCGGTTTCTTACATTCTTATATGGTCAGAATTAGTAAAGGTTTCGACACCACACAAATTGCCTGCAGTCACATTAATGGATAGACTAATAATGCACATGATTACGACATACTGGCCTATCAATTACAACAGTCATAATCCAAAACAAAACCTGATGGTGTCAAAGCAACAAAAGAAATTTGTTGGACTTGAGCAAAAGGAAACAACGTCTATAAATTGGTCTGACAACGAGAGCAGGGAGCTGCTTTTTCTTTGCACTGAGGGGCGAGGTTTTGACAGCTGAACTGTACAGTAAAAGGTGTGACGTGTGTCATGTGTGACATGACCACCATCCTGCAGAAAGGAGGTGTGCAGAAATGCAAGGCCCAAATCATTTGCAAACTCTCTCAGTATAAAGAACCACACCATGTTGTATTAAGATACCTCTGGTCTCATATATTGTACGTCACAAATATCAAACGAACAATGTGTATCTTTGAAAGTGTGAGGATTTTTTTTTTTCCCCCCAAAAAAAGTGTCCTTTGTCCGATTGATGAAGCCAGCAAAGTTATCTGTCTAAAGCTCTTCTCAGACACGGGGTTTATGTTTCATTTAGTTACGGTTTGCCATAATCTTTGGTGCCTTTGTTAGCAGTCATGTTTAATCAATTTTAGAATAAATATTGTAGTTGTAGAAGTAGCAGCAATGTAACAGCAGTAGATAACAGGTTTAGGTATGCTGTATTAAAAATTCCTGTGTAGTAGCAATTCACAGTTTTAAAAAAATAAAATAAATGCCCTCTCTCTTCTCGTCATCTCTACTCTTGCTCTAATAACCCACTTTTCTGGGGTTGTTGGAAGCATGGCTGTTAATTACAACGCACACACTTCGTCTGGCTCTACAGATTTATCTTTTTAAAGTAAAAAAAGCTGTAAATATGGGAATTACTCTGGAGTGGCAGAAAGTTTAACCACGCTCGAGCCCTGGAGCTCATTGTGAGAAAAACAGAAATCAGGAAACGTAACACAAATTACACAGCCAAAGGATTTTCATATTGTTTGCATTTCCTGTGAAGAAAATCCGAAGCTGCTGTAGTATGATTTAGGGGAAAATACTGAGAGAAGGAGTAGCAAAGTTTTGGGGGAGTGCAGACAAAGATGATGAGTACTGCTTCATTAAGGAACCTCGGGTTTATAAAAAATAAATTAATTAAATAAAATAAAAGGTAAGCCTGTAGTCAGTAACAGATGGAAATTTATTTCAATTAGTGATTTGAAGGTGGTGATGAGGTTAGCACCCAGACCATGACCCCATTAAAAACACTAGTGGTTGTATTAACTGAATGACTGGCCTCAACATTTCATTGTCTTCCAGAGTGATGAGTACACATACTGACACAATCCTGTGGGTGAGCTAGCCAGGTGAAGCAGACATTTAAAGGCCACTTTACAACATCATAAATATACCACGGTCACCTGAAGTAGTGTCTGGATTTTAAACAAATTAATAAGCGGTGTCCTTTCTGGTGAGACACTGCAGTCCAGGAGCTCAAACCTAGAACCAAACCAAGTGATTTAGATTTCCTGATGCAGTTCAATTGGATTTACGTCCTGAGTCTTGCCAAATTTACACAAAGCGTATTAACTGGTACGAAAGGTATTATTAGTGTAGTATGACACTCAGTCAGTTAGTGCAAATATGATGCTGAAAAACTCACCTTCAACAAATTTGACACTGAAATCTGTTAAAGTTAGTTTGCAATTATTTTCATGTTACTGGCTCAACAGCCAAAATAAAGCAAATAGCATTCCTGGTAGTACTTCTCCTTACAAGATTGCTCACACCCCACCCAACCCCACCATATATCATGTGTAACATCAGGAGGAAGCAGAAATTGTGTGTGTGTGTGTGTGTGTGTGTGTGTGTGTGTGTGTGTGTGTGTGCGCGCGCTCTGCTCCTGATGCAATCTACCTACCGCGTCTGATCCATAAGTCATGCTTAGTCCTTTGGTGACAACGAAATGAACTATGGATTTACTTTTTGAAAATAAACGCCCATTAAGTCCCTTCTGTCTGTCGGTGGTGTTCTGCTAAAGAGCACAAGGGCCACTTTTTTCCTGCTAGCGAGGATAAAAAACATTTGCATAAACCGTTTGAAATATATAAACAATTTTGCAGGTGCCTAAAGTTCCAATCATCATCAGGAGCACACTGAACATAGCTGGGTTTCTAGCTAACATTTGCGATTAAATAAAGCAACATCACATGTCGATTTTCTCAGCTCATTCATGATATAATGGAGAACAAGACCCAGGCGACAAAAAAAAAAAAAAACAGTCAGAAAACAATTTCATTTTCAAACAGCAATAAAAAGGTAAAAGTTTCAGAATATTCTATGCTTTCATGCGCATGACCTCTGCTGGCACTGAAACTTTCCCTCAGAAACTGTATTCAGTTTAGAATACAGTTTAATTTTCTCAGTACATGTATGTATATTAATTAAAAACAAATCCTTGCCGATGTTGCTTAATGCCGTCCTAACTATGTCTATGGTCTCACCTTATTCTATACTACTGTCGTGCAATATCCTCACTATGATAAAACTATTCACATGAAGTCAGTAACATTTGATTGTGTGGCTAGTTACAGTTGACTAACGTATGCAGTCTTGCCACAATAAGAACACAACGTAGCCCTTGAAACAATCTCCAACTTCATGATAAGGACCATTCGTATAAGGGATTAGCAGGTATGCAGGTATAGAAAAAGAAAGATTTACCCTTTCTAATTAGAATGGCTCACACAGTTTACAAGGCTGAGATTTTTTCAGTGAACGGAATGCTCTCGGTTTGGCTCCACATTTGCAGGGACGACTGAAAACTTTAAATCATGAGACACTAGAACGGCTGCATAAATTGACATGCCTAAATGTTGTTCTGGTGTCGTGTTTACCTTTAACAGATTTAATGTTCATTGTGCACGATACTGAAATTAACCATATGAACTGACAAGCTAAACTACAACACTATGCGAAATGACACAGTAAATAGATAAATATATCAGGACTCTTGTTTTAAACACATGGGATGCTGTAGTTTTACATCTGACCTCATGTTTCAAGTAACAACTGAAACACTAAAGATTCCAGGCTTAATAGAAATAACATTTCTACCCGGATGACATGCTCACCTCACCGAGCAGTCTCACACAATAAAAATATACACCAAAACATATGTAATGTTAAACAAATAAACCCTCGATAATAAAGGAACAGGAAATTTCATTACTGAATGCTTGGTGACCTGGAGAAGGTGTTGACACGGGGAAGAAAAAGAAAAAAAAAAAAAGGCACATTCCTCTTTCCTCCATAACACAAACAACAGAGTCTACGCAAAATCCTATTGCTTTACAGATCCAGCCCCTCTCTTCAACACACACACTTCCCCGAGCTGTGACCTCACTTCCTTTGACATCAGAGTCTCGGTGGGGGATGGGAGACGCAGAAGACAGTAAAACTGCTTCAACCCCCTTCTCTTCTTAGTATCTCCTTGCTGACACTTTTAACATTACAACCGAGCCTTTTCTATCTGTTTATTTGCAACATGCAGCACACTCCCTGTCTTCTTTTTTTATTATTATTTTTTTTTACATACGCACGCACAGGCAAAAAAAAGATGCAACAAGGTAAACTATCCCTTACAACAATAAAAATTATATATATTTAATCCTTAAACCGAAATCTCCTTTTTATTACAGCAAACACAGGCACTGCGTTTTTAAGCGGAAGAGTCTCATCCCTACCCCCATCCAAAGACAATGAAGCAGAACGGCTCACCTCTGAAATACGTGAGGGCCAAAGGCTGAAAAGGCCCATTTGAGCTCGGTGTGTCCAAAACCATCTTGCTCCCCTCCTTAGAGCATGTCAACACCTATCTGTCCGTCCAAGAGGGAGGGAGTTGTGAAGGGTAGGAGGGAGAAGGCGGATCACCTACAGCGATTCGAGCTAGCCTCCATTTCAGCACCAGCACTCTCAGCAGAAAATGAAGCTCCACCGCAAGCTGGAGGGAAACAGCTCGCTAGTGATGTCATCCACAAAGAGCCACTTGCCATTGGCTGGCCTGATTCACATGACCGGACCTCACGACTGCAAGCTGAGGAGGTCTCTGATTGGCTGCTAGGTTTAAAGGAGGGCGGGATATTGACAATACAGAGAAGACGTTCAGATTTCAACAGAAAGTACAGATGACTATCTTGCAAAAGTTCTCCAGCTAATGCAGCGGGATAATGAACAGCTAAAATAAGTATCTGAGGGGAAATGTAAAATACACAAGGCGAGGGATTTTATTAATCGCTGCTACTGCGATTAAATAAAGCAACATCACATTTTCTCAGCTCATTCATGATATAACGGAGAACATGACCCAGGCGACACTGCCCATTATAGATCACTTTTAATCCTCTCAAGGTTCAGCTGTAGCTCTGTAATGTGTAGTTACATAAGCCAGAGTCAGCCGTGACTAGACGGAAGACACTTACATATGTGCCAAAATTAGCCCAAACACTTTTACTGGTGACTGTGAAATGAAACGAATGATTTCTCTCTGGGTGCAACGCTGAAACATTTTTCTCATGTACGATAAACAAGCGACCACACAGAAGCAGCAAAGTGCTGACAGGAAACCGCATCATCAGCAGCACACTTGCTGCAGCGAGTCTTCAGCTGAACAGACACAGATGATCCGGTACAAAAGGAACACACCCAATCGTCATCACCGAGGGAAACAAGACTTCATCTTACAGCTGAGGAACATGGGTTTATTGCAAATGTATCTGTGACGTAACATACCATAAGTTATGAAATATGAACAAAAATAAATAAATCTTTTTAAAAAATACTATAAATTCTATTTTAATTGGTAAAGATAAAAATAAAAAAAGTCTAAAAAGAAATTTAAGTGCACTGCAGATAAACATATATAATGACTATCAGTAAGTGCCAAAGCTGGTAAGGCATGAAGTGTCTGTCATCAGTACAGGTATATACTTAAGATACAAAAGTTCGAATCATTTAATTAATTCATTTAATTAGCACATGACAATATTAGCCAATCTTAATCAGCTTTGATATTAACAACAAGAGGAGGAATAAAGTTAAAAAATAAAAAAAGGACACTGATCTGCATCAAGCCACATGACCTGATCATAATGCTGTAGAAGAAGAAAGATGCAAGCCAGGGTAAATATAATCAGAGACTGTGTACCGGAGAAAAGCCCTCTGATAAAAGGCTTGTCTATGCTGTGATTCAGTCTAAAAGAGCTTTTGTTCATCAGGGCACTTTACTACAGTCATGGACTGCACTTAGAGGCCTGTGACTTGATGTTTTGTTCTACAGGTCAAATTCTTAGAAACAAAATGAGAATCTAAAAATTCTCTACTCAAATAAAGCAGTACTTGATGTTCACAAATTTCTTGGAATTCTCCATTACAAACGATTATTTGTCATTTTCTTTACTAAACTTTAACATTATTCAGTCTCGGTGCTTTAGAGAAAAATAAAATGTAACGATTTTTTATCGTGTACGTAATCATAACTGAGACACAGGAGAATTTAACTTGTGTGCCCAGTAACAAAGGTTGAAACATTAGAAAGATTAGCAAAACTAACAAACATTCATTCAATTTCTGTTTGAACCATCTGCAAGTTTGCTTACTGCAACACCCAGCATTCATCATACGAATACGTCAGGCAATCAGTAGAAGCTTTATGCTTTGCACAATCATATTTGTTGCAAAACGGGCATTTTTTTTTCTTCTTACAAACCTGTGGGTTGCACCTGAGCAACAAAATTACACACAGGTAAAAAGGCTGGTTTTCACCTGTAATGGCTGTGTGTGTAAGGGTTTAAAAAAAAACAGGTACAGGTAGCTTCTGATCAAGACTTTGAGAACGTTCTGAAAGTTTGAAAATTCAACCCAAAGACAACAACGCAAACTTTATTCCAAACTCAAAACACCAGACATGGCAGGCTGCTAGTATTACTGCATTTCACTCGCTGTTTTGTGAATTGTTTCTGTGAACTTCCTGTTTTAGGATTGTTTGTCGTCGTCTTTGATTAGTCTTTGCACATATGAAGTGTAAATAAACGTGTTCTGCTAATAAACGTGTTAATAAGCATGGACTATATAATTAAATCAACAAAACCTATTTATAATTAGCCATGATGATCTGTGGCAGCAATTTCAGTTACAACAGCTCAGCAAAAATAAGGCATTAAAAGCACTAAAAGTTCATCATTTACCTTTAAAAATACCCCTCCTATTAAAATAGTTAGGACTTTTAAACCTGTCCAAGAGATAACTGAGGAGAATTACGGAAATGCTACCTGTAATGTCTAACCACACTTTAACCAAATGAGCTGCTCGGAGTGGAGCTAGGACAAAAACAATCAAAACCTCAAGGCAGAGCGATTGCTGAAACATCTTCAATATAATTTAAACAACAAAGCTTTGTACTGAACACTTTCTTACTGTGAAAAAGGCAGTAATTAATACTTACAGCTCTACTGGTGGTTAAAAATTAAATTAAAGTTATTTTTAGATTAGACAACATTTTTCATACATACTTAAATATTACAAGTAGTTATAGCAGTTCATGTTATATAAACAGACTATTTTAAGGCGGCCTTTCAAAAATTTTTCACATATATATATATATATATATATATATATATATATATATAAAGAATG